>JANZLX010170995.1:0-13335 GCA_025531955.1 Erythroxylum orinocense
TTACATTTAATTAGACATAATCACAATTTCATTTAATATATAAAATTAATTTAATAATTATTAATAAATATAATTAAGTTTAAAATATATAAATTTTGATTTAATAACTGAAAATCTATAAAATAAATACTAGTTTATAAATAATAATTTTAAAATTATTTATTTCTTAAATATATATAAATACTAATAAATTAGTTTATAAATAATAATTAGTAATAAAATATTTATTATTATTTTAAAAACTTTGAAAAGGGGGAGGGAGGAAAATTTTAATTTTTTTTAAAATTTTGCAAAAAAAGTCCCCCAATTTTTTAAAATTTTCAGAACCGGTCGGTATTTAACCGGTATTTTGAATACCGGCCGGTACTGACCAGTATTTTTCACCGGTATCACCTACACCCGTACCGGCTACGTACCGGCTGGTACCGGCCGACACAGCGTAATTGAAGGTGATACCCAAGTTTTATTTGTTAATCTTTAGTCTAATGATTAAAAAATTGATTCATTCTATCCGTAGAAATCTTGAACCGATTAATTTTTTGTTTCATTTTATTTTGATAAACCTTGTTATTAAAAATTAGTCAATTTATTAATTAATTGATCAATTTTTGTAAACTAATTATTTTTTATAAATAAGAATAAACTAGTTGATTTTCATTTAAAAATTTATTTCTTTAATTAAATTTTGAGTTTTTCATAGGTAAGGATAATTTTCATTTTCAATTATATTTCAATTTTTCAAATTTTAAACTTTTAATTCTATCGGTTTAATTTCAATTTTTAAAATATTGCTTTTTTCTATATTGTTCTAGATGTTCCTTGATAATGAACAATTTAAACATTCACAATTAAATTATTAATATTTTCAAGCTAGGCCACTTTGGTAATTAACAAGTTGTCCATACAATAAACATTTAATTTGAAAATTATCATACATAAAAAAATTAATTTAGTTAGTTTGGTCACCTTGGTGACTAACAAACTATTCTAAATTACTATAATGTCATGTAGCAAATTTAACATATAATAAAAAAACGTAATTTCAAGCATTACATAATATACATGGTCAAAGTACCAATTAAAACATAATATAACACACAAAAATTATATTATGTATAGCAAACATGTGTGCAACTTTTATGCGTATAAACCTAAATTAACTAATTGATAACTTCATTAATTAATTTAAATTATTAATTAATTAATGAATTATGAATTATGACCCAAAAATTAAAATACCTTAAATAGGACCAATATTCAAACCAAAAATTTTTAATTAAAAATTAAAAAAATGTATGAATGACATGCTTTCTATAATATCATGTACTGAAAATATAGGTTAAAATCCCCACTCTGATCAAGATTTTGTAGTCATTACTTGTTGATACATACATATGTACATACATACATATATACACTTGAGAGAAGGTGTAGACTTCCTCTATAATTTAAGAAATCATAGAAAAATTCTCTAATCTTTAAAATTTTCAGAAAATCTTTTGGTTTTCAAAATTTTCAATTTGAAAAAAAACCCCTCTTTTGATCTTCAATTAATAATGACGAAACATATGTAAGATGAACATCAAACATGGACTAATCAAATATTACTAATATAATAACCAAAATCAACTTTTAAACTTGACTCATAAGTGTGAATTTAAGAGTTAGATTGAATCGTTATGAAATAATATTTTATTAGTTCAAAAGTAATGCTCAACACATGTATTTTTCAATGTTGTTTTCTAGCTGACGTGTTAAGTTGTCAATTTGTGCTTATTTTGATTTTAATTTTATTTAATATGTTGAAATTATTATTCAAAATTAATGAAATTGTCTCATAATTGTTTTCAAATATTTTCAACACCTTAAAGATGAAATTGAATAAAAAAGATGCAAAAGAAACGAAGAAAAATTGAAATTCCAGGTTGGTAGCAAATTTAGTGACTAAGCATGGGCAAGTGCAAGGATGAAAAAAATCTATAGATCTGCTTTCAAATTTAAGTCTAATTCGTTTGATATCAAGTTGATGGAGATTCACAATTTGAACATTTGGGAAACGTGATCTACAAGAGAGGATGGAAAAGGAAGGGATCGAGAGGCATTAAAAGTGGAAAAACGTACTGTTCACGTAGCCCACCTTAAGTTAGAATAGTTTACAATTTTCTGCAGCTTTTCTTTGAGTTTTAGTTTACGTTTCTACATTTCATTTAAGTATTTTTGCATTCTTTAGGAAAGGACCAGGGATGGAGACTATATACTTTGTTATTTCTTTTATTTTCAAATCCATTATGAGTAGCTAAATTTTTTTTCTTGGTTGAGGGAAACCATGTTATCCACTATTATATGTGAGATGTTTCAATAAAGTTTGTGTTGTTGATGAACATTGAATATCTTCTGAATTACTTTTTCTAATTGAATTGATTGATTTCTAGGAGCGCAACTAGGGATTGTTTCGTTCAATAACTAGATTAATGAAATATGATATCAGTTTTTTTAATCACAAATAGCACTTAGGATTACCTTTTTTATGTTAAAGTCGAAAATTCTAAGAAGATATTCGTCTTGATTAATTGCACGTCGTACATGTATTATCTTGTTATTGGTTTCTTAGTTCTTAACACTATTATTCAATTAAACCTACAATCGTATCTTAGTTGTTGCTTAATAAGAATGTTAGGATACATATTTCTAGTCATTTACACATAATAGAAAACATCCTCCAATGAATGTTTATTAATGACTTAAATTTTATATCAAGGATCTGTTTTAGCACGATAACATTGGTGACTCGAAACTAAGGTTTTTCTGTTAAAATTTCAAATCTAATTGCTTTTATTGATTTTCGATTTTTGTCATCTTTTTCTTTAAATTGCCATGAATTGAACCCCCCCCCCTTTCGTTACTTTATTTTAGTTTTGAATTCGTTCAATCATTGCCGTTAAAATTCCTTATGGGAACGATATCCATTTACCACTACTACATTAATTTGTATTAACGGAAGTCGGTTTCTTTTTTAATTTGGTTGTAGGCGACAGCAGTATCAAATTTTGGCGCCATTGCCGGGGAATTTCTTAACAGTTTTTTAGTGATGGTTTCGTTTTTGTTTTTGGTTTCTTTTCTCTTGGTTACCTTGTCTTCTGTTTGTTTTAGTTTCACAGCTTTTTCTGATTTTTCAATCTTTTAGCGACATGACTCACTATCAGTATGCTTTTGATTCTAATTTTTCATATTATCCTTATTGTGATAATGAG
This sequence comes from Erythroxylum orinocense, assembly GCA_025531955.1. Taxonomy (NCBI): domain Eukaryota; kingdom Viridiplantae; phylum Streptophyta; class Magnoliopsida; order Malpighiales; family Erythroxylaceae; genus Erythroxylum; species Erythroxylum orinocense. The sequence goes on from JANZLX010170995.1 coordinate 3,252, forward strand.
TTTCCATTTATTGCTACTTCCAGATTTGACCATCAAGTGGTGAATTTCACACTCTTAGCTGCGCAAGTACCGAGGGATGACCAACAAGCTAAGGTATGTGAAATTTGCTCATGTTTGAGTTATTCTTTTTGTACATGTTCCTTTTTGCAGGATACACAGTACAGATTCACTTCTCCACCGAGCTATTATCAAGAGCAGTCCTACTTCAAGCCAAATCGGAGACCTACACCATCGCCACCACAAGCTGATGAGATGTCTTTGGAGGAGATTGTAATGAGTTTGGCGACGAGCACTCTTCAATTCCAGCAAGTAACGAGAAGTAGCTTAAAGACCTTGAAAGATCAATTGAGCCACTTAGCGGAGAGAATGGAAGCCCTAGTGTCTACAAGAATTTTTAGCTAAAAGGAGAGTGATGCGGAAGAGTTGTGCATTTCTTCAGAGAGTGGAGATCATTTAGAGAACCCAGAAGCAATAAAAGGAAGAGCAAGTGAAGTTAGAAGAGGAAGAGGTTATAGTTCAAGAAAAGATGGAGGATGTGCAACCTCCAATGGTAAACGGCGCAGTTCATGTTATCGCTAACCGAATTTCATTTCCTTTTCCTAATTGTTTATAGGTAAAAGAAGAAGAAGAACAAGAAGATAAGCAAGAAGAAGAAAAGCCGCTAATCACATATGAGTTGAACGAGTTATGGGCGAGCGAGTTGAAGACTGAAGGTGGCGAGCAAGATGTTGAATCTCCACAATCATTGGCGTTACTCTTACAAAGACCAACATAGTGTGAAAAGGGCGATGCTCGAAAAGACGAGTGGATATTAGAGTATGATGGTGAAATGATGAAGTTCCACTCATCAGAAGTCATGGAGCATCGTGCCGAGAAGGAGCCAACTTCAAGGGAAGTTGCTTCAGGTTCCTTACGGAGTTTAAGCATGCTTCTAGTTGGGCTCAAGCATCCATTCGACAATGGATGATGTACATATGTCAAGGGTCAAGCTTCTAACCTTAAATAAGCATTTGATGGGAGGCACCTCATCCATATCCCTTTTTTTCTCTCTTTTACGCATATCTTTTGAGTGTTTTACTTGTTTTCTTTGGCTTTTTTATTTGTAGGCATTTGAAAAGGAAGCTGCAATCATTCATTTCAAAGCTGCATATGGCGTCTTCAATCTAAAGGAGTACTTATGTTCTCATCCCTCTTTTATGCTTTTATTATGTTTTGACATTGAGGACAATGCCCATTCTAGGTGTGGGGGAAGGAATTAGAGTATATGTGTGTGCCTTTTTTCGATTTTTGCATGTGGTTATACATGTTAAGCCATGAAGTTTTATCATATTAGTTTGGATAAGATTGGGTGTGTGCATGAAATTAAATTGGGCTATGTGAGTTTTAAGTGAAACATGTGAATTATTTGCAATAACTGATCTTGTACACTTAGTCAAAATTTTGACATTTGAGTGATTAGGTAATTTGTGGAATTAAGGTGAATTCTTGAATTAAACTAGTGAGTGGATTTAAGATTTAAATGACATCATTTTTTGTCATTCTATTTCTTTGAATTATGTGATGCTCCTCTAGTCATGTTTGCCTTTAGAACTTGCATTGAACCGAATTGAATTTGTTTGATTACATGAGATGTAGAAATGATTGAGGCCTTCCTTGTTTTTAAACCCTTTAGCTTAAAAATGACCCACCTAATTATTTTCCCTTTGCACACATTTTTGGGCCTTTACCTTTGTTTTTCAATCAATCACTTTACATTGAAACCCAAAAACCCCTTAGCCTTACCCTATCATAAGTTGAATAAAACATTGAGTGATTTGGGACTTTTGTTTTGTATTGTATTTTGAGGTACTTTAATAGGTACTTCTACTTGTGTGTTTATTAAATTATGTTGCTAGTAATTTCTCTTGTTTTTATTGCTCTCCCTTGCTCTTAGCCAAGTAAAAAAAAAGGAAAAAAAGGAAAAAGAAAGGAAAAATCAGAAAAAAAAGGATAAAAAGAGAAGAAAAAGAATAAAGAATAAAGCATAGTAGCATTAGTTAGTATAAGTAGTTGTAGTCCTTTGTGTTCATGTGTTTATCTCATAATTTTAATTTGAATGTCCATTTTACTTGGTACTTTGTGAATGTTTGTGATTAACCCTTTGTCATTTTACCTTACCGTTGAACCTAGTCCCATTACAACCCTTAATAATGTCTTTATGATCTATGAGCCCATGTAAATGAATGATAACTGGTGAATTTGCAAGCCTATGGTAGTGCAATATGTTAGAGAGAGATTTTAGAGAAACACTTTAACCTCAAACACTTGAGTGTAAGAGAGAAATCCGTTAGAAGAATTCATTTTGATTTCATATTTGTTTTTTAGCAAAGATGTCTTATTTTGACTTTGTTTATTTGCATTGGTGAAAAGTGATTATGATATGTGTTGCAACTTAAGTATTACTGGTCTAAGTTAATGGATTGTGTGTACTTAATCTTATGAAGGATGAATTGATAGAGTGTAGTGATTTGACATGTTTGCTCGAGGGCAAGCAAAAGCTTGGTGTGGGTGAATTTGTTAAGTTGTCAATTTGTGCTTATTTTGTATTTAGTTTTCTTTAATATGTTGAAATTATTATCCAAAATTAATGGAATTGTCTCATAATTGTTCTCAGATAATTTTCAACACTTTAGAGATGAAATTGAATCAAAAAGATGCAAAATTAAAGAAGAAAATCCAAAATTCCAAGTTGGCAGCAGATTCAGTGACTAAGCGTGGGCACGTGTAAGAATTAAAAAAAATCTGCAGATCTGCTTTCAAATTTAAATCTGATTCGTTTGAGATTTTCATAATCTTTTAAGATCAGATTAATGGAGATTCACAATCTGAACACGTGGGAGACATGATCTGCAAGAGAGGATAGAAAAGGAAGGGATCGGGAGGCATTAAAAGTGGAAAAAACGTATTGTTCACGCAACCTACCTTAAGTTAGAATAGTTTACAATTTTCTGCAGCTTTTCTTTGAGTTTTAGTTTACATTTCTGCATTTCTTTTAAGTATTTTCGTATTCTTTAGTAAATTACTAGGGATGGAGACTGTATGCTTTGTTATTTCTTTTATTTTCAATTCCATTGTGAGTAGCTAAACTTCTTTTCTTGGTTAAGGGAAACCATATTATCCTCTATTATGTGTGAGATGTTTCAATAAAGTTTGTGTTGTTGATGAACATTGAACTTCTTCTAAATTACTTTTTCTAATTGAATTGATTGGCTTCTAGGTGCGCAACTAGGGATTGATTCGCTCAATAGCTAGATTAATTAAATATGACGTTCAGTTTTGTTAATCACAAGTAATAATTAGGATTACCTTCTTTCCGTTAAAGTCAGAAATTCTAAGAAGATATTCGTCTTGATTAATTTCATGTCATACATGTATTATCTTGTTCATTGGTTTCTTAGTTCTTAATGCTATTATTCAATTGAACCTACAATTGTATCTAAGTTGTTGCTTAATGAGAATGCAAGAATACATGTTTTTAGTCATTTACACTTAAGAGAAAACATCCCCCTAAATGAATGTTTATTGTAGATTGAAATTTTATATCGAGGATCAGTTTTAGAGCGATAATATTGGTTACCTAAAACCAAGGTTTTTCTATTAAATTTTTAGATCCGATTGCTTTTATTGATTTTCGATATTTATCATCTTTTTCTTTAAATTGTCTTGAATTGAACCCCCTCCCCCTCCCCCCATTTCGTTACTTTATTTTAGTTTTGAACTCATTCAATCATTGCCGTTAAAATTTCTCGTGGGAACGATATCTACTTACCACTATTATATTAATTTGTATTAACAGAAGTTGGTTTCTTTTTGAATTTGGTTGCAGGCGACAGCAGTACCACGGCGTCTAAAAGAATGAGTTTTTTTAGAAAACTAAAAGTTAGAAAAAGTTCTTTTTCAAAAAAATTTTAAGATTAGGAAATTTTCCTAAATTTTCTTAAATTATAAGAAATTTCTGTATACTCATACCTAAAGCTAATAATTGATATTTGGTATCTAAAGATTAAGCTTAATTTCATTTTAGTTATTTTCCTTAGACTTAAATAAACTTCAATTGGAATCCTGAATGTAAATATATTTCATATTTGGTCACAAAATCAGTACTTGCAATTTCCTTCCATTAAATTAATATAAAATGATGTCAAATCCCAACAAATTGTAAGTACTTGATCCGACCAGAAGAAAGAGCTAGTGAATCGAGATTATACACATGTCATAAGAAGATTAACATATTTACTCTGCCAATAATTTGATTAAATATAAACTTATATGCAAAAAACAAAATGAAAGATGAAAGATTGCTAAATTGAAGTTCATCAGTTTCTTTGATCTATTCTACATTTTGTCTCCTTTTTTCTAAAACAGTTGATTTCTTCTAGAGGCTTGAGCTATACATCTGATGTGTACTCTTGTCCTGAGGCATACGTAATTATTATATGTAAACCTCATTCCTTGTGCCCTCACAACTCACATAGCTTCAAACTTCCAAGCATTGCTTATTTATTCTAAGTAAACCTCATTCCTTGGATTCTCTTGTACTCTAATTATGGCACGAGACGTTAAGTAACTTTCTTTATGATAATAACTTCAAAAGAGAGAAAGTAGATAAAACCTTATTTATTAAGAAAAAGAAAATTGATTTACTCATAATATAAATATATATTAATGACATAATATTTTGTATTACTAATAAATCTTTTTGTGAAGAATTCTCAGTATTAATACAGGACGCGTTTGAAATGAACATAACATGAGAACTATCTTTCTTTCTTGAGTTGCAAATTAGGCAAACAAAGAAATAAATCTTTATTAGTGATATGTGCTTAATTGTTAATATTTTTAATTATTTTCACCTAACGATTATTGATATAAAAATGCTTAAGATTCTTACTTTAATTCATATATAATTTTAGGTATAATTTGAAAACAAAAGAAATTAAAGTAAGCTAAAAGTATTACATATAGGTCATTTTTTGAATATTTATTTTTTTTTGGTCCTTATAGAAGAAGAAGAAAATTAAAAGTCAAGGAAAATAGTGCAAGACAAAGAAAATCAAAACAAGAAGTGAACAAATTTATGCCAAAAGCAAAAGAAAATATGAGCAGCCAAAACGCTGGCGTATAACGCTGGCGTACTGCATAAACGCAGGAAGGGCATAAGTAATTGAGGGCTGCAACTAAGATTGTCTTATCAAAAGGGACCAGCGGCAATAAATCAATAGACAGTGGAGAGCAAGTAGCGTCGTTTTGAGGCAGCAAAGGAGGATGAATCAGGATGTGTAAAACGCCCAGTAGGAGAGCAAATTAGAATAGCAAATTAAATGAGGACAGAAGGCAGCAAATTAACGAGGGTCACGCAACAGTAGCGCCAGAGAGGAATAAAGCAGCAATAAGACGATAAATCACAAGGAGGGCCAGCGCACAAGTGGAATTAACGAGGGCAGCAGGCAAGGAGCGTAAGTGACGCTACAGCTGAGAGGGTTTTAAGCGGAGAAATTAATTGTCTAACAAGGGCACACGAAATACAAGCAATAAAATGAGAAACGTAATTGGCGCATAAGGAGAAGGGAATGTGTTTTAATTAGCGCACAAGGAGGGGAGACCAGCGTTTCAAAGACGGACAACACTCAATAAACAGGGAATACACAAGGCAGCCGAGAGGGGAGCGTAGACGCGAGGGCTTGGAGAGCTGGCGGCTGTCGGCTTGGCTGGGCACCCATGTAGGCGGTGTAGCAACACATCAGGCGGTAGTGCGGCGTAGGAGCAATAAACAGGAGAGCGCAATGTTTTAATACGAAGTGGACGCAACAGAAGAGAGAGCGCAGTGAGGAGACGCAGAGAGCACAAGCTACCGAAGTGAGCTTAAGGATTTAGTTGATGTGTGACTTTTATTGGTCACATCATCAACAGTAGAGAAGCAACAAGGCAGAGACGCTGTCAGTGGAGGGACCTTCGGTGGGATGAGCAATATAGGGGCTGAAATGTTTTTCCAGAGGAGACTTATGGAAGGATAAAATCTTTACGTTGATTCGAAGGTAAAATTGATGTCAATGATCCGAGTTAAGTAATTTTATTATTATTTTATTATTTTTTCTCTCATTAAAAATTGATTGTGTTATCCTATTTTAATTGATTTAGATATTGTGTATGGATAATTGGATTTTCGTTATTATTCGATTATTTGTGTATGAACCCGTTGGATATTGTTAATTGATAATTTTAATGCGTTTATTGAATTATTAATTTCAAGCCCATTATTAGAATTTCGATATAATCCGTAATTGTTATGTTGAAATTCACGTGTAGCAACTAATGATTCGTAATCATTAGGGATAACATAACCTAGGTTAAATAACGCATCGTATATAGTTGTTGCCTTGATTAATCGGTTTTCCTAATTCGTAATACTATTGCCTAATAAAATCTAGAGATCGTAACCTACGTTGTTAGGTGGTTAGGTTTAATTAACGATCGTATCTTGATTAAATAAAACCTAAGGGAAAACTTGGGTTAATTATTAACCCACGATTAATAGTTTCTAGAAGAGGTTAAAGAACAACAAATTAATAAAATATGTTTAATTAGGGTGTCGGTCGAGATTGAACCAAAGAAATAGGTTCCTACCGAATTCCTCACTTTTATCATTTTTGCATGTTTTTCTTTAATTCGTTTTTATTAGTAAGTTTTATTTTATTTTCTTCTTTAAAAATCCAAGACCCCTCCATTAGTGTAAACGCCGATTAATTTCATTTCATAAACTTTATACACACTCTCTGTGGGATCAACCTAAACTCGCCACTCTACAGTAGCAGTCTAGTTATTTTAAGTTTGATTAGCGATACGGCGTGCAGTCAATTAATCAAGACAAATACACAAAGGAACTCAACAAGAAATATCATTTTGAAAATGTCAAACCGATGGGTAATTCTATATATTATGGAACTAAACTTGATAAGGACAAAGAAGGCAAGGCTATGGATGAGACAAAGTATAGAGGAATAATTCGATCACTACTATATCTCATAAGCTTAAGACTAGATATTATGCTTAGTGTGTGTCTTTGTGCATGCTTTCATTCAAATCCAAAAGAGCCACCTTTAAGCAGTCAAGAGGATCTTTCGCTCTCTTCGTGAAACTATGGACTTTGGATTATGGTATCCTAAAATTGATTTTTTTAAAACACAGTTGGCTATTATGATGCAAATTGTGTAGTGATAAAGTTGATTGGAAAAGTACAAGTGCTCACTACCAATTTCTTGGAGGATATCCAGTTTCTTGTTCTTGTATGTAACAAAATTGCACAACACTTTCGACAACTGAAGCGGAATATATAGCAGCTGCCAACTACTGTGCCCAAATCTTATGGATGAAACATCAACTCTAAGATTCTTCACTGAACTTTGATCATATTCATATACTATATGACAATACAAGTGCAATAAATCTTTCAAAAAATCATGTGTTTCATTCTAGGACTAAGCATATAGAAATCGATCATTTTTTTAGATATCATGTTTTAAAAAGAACAATTGATCTTTTGTATGTTAAAAATGAAAATCAAGTAGTTGATATTTTTACTAAGCCACTGTCTGAAGATATATTTTGTGTGTTAAAGAAAGAGCTTAGTATGTGCAGACTATCTGATATTAACTCTGTATAAAGTTTCTATGCTACTTCTCCTTGCAGATATTAGCAGGCTCCTTCTAATATGTTTTTTTTTTTTATGGAAGGCACCTCTTAGTTTAGAAAGACCCTCTTTGTTTAGAAGGACCCTCCTAGTTTAGAAGGCTCCTCTTACTTTAATAGGATAGAGTAAACGTTTCTTAAAAGGCAATTACTAAGTGGTGTTGTTTCAGTTTTAAAAATGTGCTGGCTATTCTGACAGCTCTTTTAAATCTCTGTGCGATTCTGATATACTTCTTGATTGTTTAATTTTCCCCCTTCCTTTTGATAACGACAAAGGGGGAGAGTTAAGAGATGATATATTTTGCTAATATACTTGTCATGATGTTAATCTTGCATGATGAATTGCTAACTGTTGAAATATTGTTGTACTAAATCTGTGAAATGAATATGTGATTTGCCAAAGTTATCTTTCAAACAATAGGATCCTTAGTAGAAGCTGTAAGAAAGGTTCCTGTCATAAGTCTAATCATAACTGTGAATAAGAACATATAAAGTTTGCAAGTATCTTTCGAAATTATTTATTATTATTTGAATTTTGAAAATATATATGTTATTGCTTTTCATTATCAAAAAGGGGGGAGATTATTAGTTCAAGATTTATTATTAATGATTTTGATGATAACTATATAATATTTTAAATTTAAAATTGGATTTATTTCCTTCTATAGGTAACGATGTAATTCTTAAAAGGAAATAAAATCATAGAATAATTGCTTACTTTCTTGCTTGAACCTTCTTTATAAACTTACCTAATTAGAAAGGTTCCATAACATCTAGAAGAATCTTACTAATTCAAATAATTAGCTCCAAAAATTTTAATAGAATTTTTATCTTAACGTTTAAATATCAAAGATTTCACCAGAGATGATATCAAAGATTTGTTAGGTAAGCCAATTCAAAACTAAAATGAAGCATCGACTAGTTGAAGAAAATACCTATTTAAGGAAGAGCCACTGCATTTGCAAAACAAACACAGATTTGTCAAAATACTTCAACAGTATCAATATTCTTGAAAGTCATATTAAGCTCTTTGTGCCTTAAAAAGTGAAATCAATCTATTGACAGAGATTATTAAACCCTTTATACATTTTTTATTGAGAGCTTATAAAGGCTTGTTAAACAATACGGGTGTGAATGGTTGAAGAACTTTGGAAAATATGTACTTGTGAGCTTAGAGAGGTTAGTGAAAATTAACTACTTGAAGTTTTATGGTGAAACACTCAAATTGAATACTTAGATACTAGACTTAGGCTTTACTATAGGCCGAACCAGTATAAATCTACTGTGTCACACTCTCTCTCTCTTAACTTTTAGATTTTCACATTATAGTGTTTGTGTTTTCAACTTGTAAGAGGTTCCTTCAGCTTTTAATAGGCTCTTTTTGTTTTAATATCACAAGAAGTTTCTTTCATTTTTTTAAACGATTAACAGGCTTGTTTCGTTTTGAGTATTAACAGGCTCATCTCGATTAACAAGATCCTTTTGTTTTGAGCACTAACAGGACCTTTTGAAAAAAAAAATTTGAGAAATTAAAATGTATTAAAAAGAAAGGGTTTACTTCTAAGGGATCAGCCAAGGCCCCTTTAGTACATTGGATCACTAGATAGATATAACATCTACCGCATAAACTAAGCCATCAAATAAAAGTTCTAACACTAATGACAGCGCATAACAAGCCAAGCCAACAACTAACAGTCTTAACACTAAACGATGACGAGTAGGAAGCTCGGGTTTTTACTATCCTCATTTGAAGCTCTTCAGTTTTTATCAATTTAGGGCACTTATCTTATGCCCTAAATCTTTAGACGTGGCCTACCATCTGAGTGAGCTACGCGTTGTTGATAAGACCTTTATATAGACTTATTTTGTTTAGCAGAATCTTATCGAATTGAAAGCAGTTTGAAAAAAAAATTATCATGCACAATTTACCTCTTTTATGTGTGTTTGCTTGATCAGAAATAGCTAATGAATCGAAATTAACATAATGACTCTGCTAATAATTTGATTAAATATAAACTTATATGCAAAAAACAAAATGAAAGATGAAAGATTGCTGAATCCTACTGTGGGAATGTCACGCTAGATCAACAGACGTAAGGCCTAACGTAAATTGAAGTTCATCAGTTTCCTTGGCATATTCCACATTTTGTCTCCTTATTTCTAAAACTGGCGATTTCTTCTGGAGGCTTGAGCTATACATCTGTTATGACAATATTATGGTAGTAATCATAGTTACAATTTAAATTTGTAATTTAATCAAATTATTCATTTAAAATAAGTTCCTTAAAAACTTCCATTCCACTACAAGACATCATATTATAATCATGAAACGACATTACAAACCTTTAATACCATTCTT
>JANZLX010171105.1:0-13328 GCA_025531955.1 Erythroxylum orinocense
TAGTAATCTAACATGATTTTTAAATTTGATCTAAATTAATTAAATTTGAAATAAATTAATTATAATAATTTAATAATTTAAGTCTAATTTAATTTCTTTAATTCAAATTTAAAAATTAAATTATATTATTATATAAACATTATTTAGTTAGTCTATATGTGATGTTTAAGTCACATATATTTTTTTGTTATTTTCAACAAAATTTTAAAAATAAAATTTACTAAAAAATTAAAATAATTTTAATTATCAATGTTTTAAAAATCAAATTAAAAGTTAAACTAATAAGTTAGGAGGTGTAAGATTTAAAACATTAAATAGATATCAAACCATTATAAAGTTGGTTAAAAATTAAATATAATTAAAAATTTTAAAATATAATTAAAAAATTGTCTCTGTTGGTAAAAGAATTTGAAATTTAATGAAAAAAGAGACTATTAAATAAAAATATTTATTTATAAAAATTAATAAATTTACAAAATTAATTAATTAACTAATAAATTAGTTTATATTTAACAATAATAGTTATTAAAGTAAATCAAAGAAGAAAATTTAAAATTGAACCAACGAGTAAATTGATTCCAAATTACCCCTAAATTTATAAGAATTTACAAATTTGTTTGATTAAAATAAAATATATTATTATATACCCGTTTATTTTATTTTCTATAATTCTAACGAAAGACAACATGGGCCGGGGTGTCGATTTCCGGTTAGCATGTCACGTCAGAAGAGAACAAACGGAAGAATGTCACTCACCTCTATTAACCGTACGATGAGCACTGAATCATTCACGTTGAAGTATATCTACTCCTAAAACAGGACTCAGTATAGATTCGGAAGTACTAGATAGCAACTCCCACAGTTCGATCTCCTTGGAAAAACACGCCTGTCTGTGTCTCGTTGAAACCGTCCTCTGTCTGTCATTCTTCGCCCAACCCACCACCGAGGCTTACGGTGGTAGTCAAAGAAAAACCCGGAAAACGAGATGCGACTTCACGAGTCCGGTTTGGTTAAAGAAGGAGGAAGATGACCGTGATCGATTTGATAACCGGAGTGGACGCTGTTTGCAAGAAGTAAGAAAAGTATGGATAAGCAGAATGGGCCAAACGTAGATGCTTTTGCACGTCTATACGCGGCTGTCGAGTCCGACATTGAGTCTGCTCTTCCGGTAAGTGATATAATTCACACTCTTTATCTCCAAGAAAGTTACGATCGTGAAGAAAACATTGCTTTTAACTTCCGTCAACTGAATATAAGCAGAAATCTGAATCGGCAGCGACAGGGTAAAGAGAGCCAATGTGGTTGCTGTGAACGCCGGAATTCGAAGAACGAAGGATAGATTGCTTGCTGCTTGAGGAACTGCTGAAATTGCAGAGGATCGCGCTTAAAAGGGTCTTTTTGCTCTGCTTTCTTTTGCTACTTTCTTGGAATCAAAATTAACAGTACGTGTGGTATAATCTAGATCAGTCACATACTCACATTCTCCAATTTCGACTCTTTATCGTGGATTGTTTGAGTGGTGTATGGGAGATTGTGTAACAGGAGGGCTTACAGGAGAGCTTGGATGGCGATTACTTCAAACCGACTGATGAAACTGAGCAATGTAGGTAGGAATACGAGAAGGGGAATGAAACAGGCAAAGTGCGTATCTGTAGACTAGTAGTAGTAGGTTTTGGTCCTGAGCTTCAAATTCAATGATCATATTTGGTATTTTCAAAAAATGTCATTACAAGTTGCAGTCAACGCTTTGGTCAAACTCAAGGGGATAAGCAGAGCTAGCCAGCTTGTGTACGGTTCATCTCCCTCGGCAACAGCTTCACTTTGTTGGAATGTACTGTACTTGGTCATAGTCATAGTCATTTTCTATGGCTAAATTGGCGGCACAGTCTCTCTTGGATAGCATGTGGAAAGATTCAGGAAAATTAATACATTAATTAAATATTCTCAAAAATAGAACTTATACCAAAAGAACTCTTTTGATTGTATACCAAAAGAGCTTTTTTCAGTAAATTTTTTTTCTATAAATATTTTATGGGAAAAACTTTTTTAAAAAATTAATTGATTATTTGACTGTCATTTAAAAAAGAATTTTTTTAAAGAGCTTGATACAAAAGACTGTTTGATAACATAAAAATAAAAATCACTTTAAATTTTAACCATATTTTATTTTACACTAAAAATTATTTATGCATATAAATATTATTTAAAGTATATTAAATAATATGCAAAGCATGATATATTTATTATTACATAATTTTAAACTATATGAAATATAAATAAAAATATATCTAACCAAATTATAAATGAAACTCATTTTCACGTTTACAGGATAAACGTGAAGACAATTTTGTAGGTATTGTGAGAATTATATGTAAAATATAATGACAAAAGGTACTAAAAATAGTTTTTTTTTAATATGAAAAATCTACCCAAAAAAGTTACGAGAACCTCCAAAATTGAGTTTCTTAAAAAATTGTATTTTGGTTGCCAAAAAAGCCATGTCTATTAAAAAAAATTTTATTTTACAGTCAAATACTTATTTTTCTTTAAAAAGGCTTTTTTGGTGAAAAAATATTTATTGACTCCTCAAAAATCTATCCAAACAGACACTAAATCCAATTATAATTAGAACTCAATTAAAAAGAGGATAAAAATATTTTTTCGTTATTTTACTTAATGTTTCAAAAATCAAACCAAACGTTAAACTAATAAAATAAAAAATTTAAAGTTAAAAAGACTCATCCGACATTAAAAGTTTAAAGTTTAAAAGATTCAATCAGTATTAAACTATTTTAAAATTACCTAAAAATGAAATATAATTAAAAGATGTTATCCTTATTCATTAAAAAACTTAAATTTAATTAAAAAGAGATTATTAAAGAATATTAATTTATTTATTTTGAATTATAATAAATTATTAATTTACAAAAATTAACCGATAAATAAATAAAATTTTTATAATAAGAATTATTAAAATAAATCAACTATCAAAATTAAAGGTGATTAATTTTTTAATTATTAATCTCACCCTCAAATTACCATACTACCCTTGAAACTTTTTTTAATTTATTTTCCAAACCATTGACTTTACATAATGTCTACAACCAGAGCCCACCCAACGCAGACCCTATAATCTCTCCCACTGCCATGTTACAGAGAAACTCTAGGGTCGCACTCACGCATGACACCAAACAACCAACACTGACAAACCCCATTTTGCCCTTAACCCTAAACTTATATATATATATATAAGAAAAAGAAAAAAGAGATAACAGATAAAACAAAAGCCCACCATTAAGGTCACTACTATGCTAACTAAACTCTACTTACTTACTACATGAGGGACTTCAAGGACCTCGCTTTCACTGGTTTTCTCATCCGTTTCTTACCGCTATCTCCACCATTCTCGTTATCTTCAAGCTCCTCTTCATCATCGTCGTCCTCGTCCTCGTACTCAAACCTGTCGCTGGTGTTGTGTTCAATTGGCGAAGAGCTGGAAGACGGCGTCGTGTTGCCGATAAAGGCAGTGTTTGTGTTGCTCTCCATGTATTTGGCTGCCTCGATCTTGTTGACTTCACCCCTACGTTTACCCCACGACGGACCGAACCCAGAATAGTAGTAGAATGCATACGGGTTCGACGTAGTCGTCGACGTCGACGACGACCCTTTCTTCGCCGACTTTGCTCGGCCCCTACGCGACCCAGATACTGTCTTCTCGGGTTTCTTAACGGAGGAGAGGCCTAGAGAAGCTGCTCCAATGTTGCTGCTGTACGATTTGAGTAAACTCAGATGATGCTGGCACATGGAGTACCCTTCTTTGGGTTCGTTCTTGCAATGCCAACCCTTGCCGTCGTTTTTGTTACAGCAATGAATTTTCCCGCTTCTCTTAACGGCTTTAATGTCTTGGTCATCGTCGACCATCCCCTTCTTCAAAGGGTTGCCTTCCATTTCATAATTATCGTCGATGACCATATTATCGATCTTAATCTTTATCGACGCTTTCTCTTCTGCGTCCACCATCATCGATGCCACACTGCGCGTTGTATAATTCCATATTCAACAACTACAGACGCTAACTAAGGTTCGAGGGTTGTTACCGGTGAAAATTTTCGAGCAATTACTTCTAAAATATGGAACTATCACAAAAACCCTAATACAAGTCGAATTTGGTATAGAGATCAAAATTACCTCTCAACAGCACCAATCGAATCACCTAAACTCACATTCCCATTAAAGCTATCTTCTCCTTCGAACTGATACAAAATATATAAAAGCTAAAGCAGTAAGCACGCACCAAGCCGGAAGATAATAAAATAAAAAAAGAAGCGAAATGAGGAAGACCCATTAACCTAATCGACTATCAGGAACTGAATACACGATAAAAGGCAGAAAAATTAGGTTTTAAATGGAACCCTAGTGCTCCGCGCACGAAAAACCCTAGACACAAGACGCGAAACCGCAGGCAGAAGTAGGAGAAATGGAGAGAACAGTGAAGAGGGTTTTGGCAGATCTGTGAAAATAATCAACTGACCTGAGGTAGAGAAGATGGGTGAGCGTCGCTGGAGAAGGAAATCACATCCCATGGAGACTGGTTAAGCTGGCACACGTGTGTCTGAAGCACCTCGGACCCGGGAGCGTGCGACGAGAGCACCAACGAGGAGAGATTTGCGTTCTTGCGAATCCTCATGAGAAAGATATACACACACAGAAAAAGATTGAAGCTTTGTGAACATACAGATCCAAGTGGAAGCTCTGAGCTCTTGTGCTTCTTCCGTATGCTTTGAAACTCTCTCTTTCTCTTTCTCTATCTTATTTGTGTATTTGCAGATCTCGCAGAACTCGATAATCAGAGGGTTTCTTAAACACTCTCTGTTGCTTTCTCGGCCCTTCATATGTTTCGATTCTTTTTCCCGTTTTGACGATTTTGTCCTTAGGTTTTCCAGTTATTTACCGATGTTGCCTCCCTAGTAAACATTAAAGCTGCCGCTATTACACGTCATGATAGTTTGTCCAGGATTATTATAAACATAAGCTGACAACGGCTGCGATCACATGTCCCCATCTCCATCCTAAACAAGCCATCGATTGGTAGTACAATTGATGGATGTGATCAGGGTATGGCCGAATACCTTCCTCTTTTGTCGGTAGCATAGTAAATTGTACAAGAGCGTCGCACCCGATCTTTACTCCTGAACAGGTATTAAAAATGACAAACTAAAAAGAAAAGAACTTTTAGAATTAGATTTTTTAAGGATAGAGAGGAGAGGCGTGCAGTCACGTGCCGTTTGCTCACTCGCGTTTTGGAGCAAGTGGCCACAACACTTCTGGCCCACCTGAACGGAGATTTGATGAGTGTACCGTGGGGGTCCCATTTTGTATCGGGAAATCAACGGCTATGATTTTGTAGGATACCCCACGGAGAGTCCAATCCAAAGGCTGGAGTACACGGAATCCTATATGTAGTACATATTGTTAGGTTCTCTATTTTATAACCTATCAGCCTTGTTCGTTAGATGTAGCTGTTACGTGTCGACTCGAGGAGATACTAGTAATTCGTAAAGCTAAGTAAGTAGCCAGGATATCAGCATGGTTAAAATATAATAATTAATAGCTGAAAAGAGAAATTGATGTGAAATAGAAAATGGCAAAATTACTAAGAAATAATAAATTTTTTTTTGCTATCCTATCAAAATTAAATTCTACTAAAAAACTTGGTCATAAAAATTTTAAATTATTTAATTTTTAGTTTAATTTTCATTTTTAGATCAATTTATTTTAATAAATTTTATTATAAAAAATTGATCAAAAATTTTATAAATTAAAATCATTTAATTAAAATTTCACTTAATTTAACGGATTATACAATAAAAGGCAGAAAATATGAAGATGTAATTTCGGTTGAACTTTTCAAATCTTAAAATTATTGTCTTACCGATCTAACTTTTGGTTCAGTTTTGAAACACTGACTTTACTTTAGAAAGTATATATATAAATTAATAATTATTTTTGTAGATAAATTATAATTAACACAATCAACTATAATTTATATATTAATTTTAAATTAATATAATCTAATTTTCTATAATTAATTAATTTGAAAAATTATCAATGTTGAATTTCATTAAATTCTAATATTTAATTTGAAGACTAAGTTTGAATTTAAATTGAAAATTGAGTTTGATTTTAAAATAAAATTATAATTATACAACCTTTATCTCCATTTCAAATATTGGAAAAATATTTTTGCATTTTATAACTTATTCTAAATTCTTTGTTTTGATTTATATGATAAAGCTTATATTTTTATTTTGGATTTTGATTTTTTATTAATAAATTAAGTGAATTTATATGTTCACAAAACATTTTCCGAAAAAAAGTTAAGTTTTAGATTAAATAAAAAATATCTCATATGTATAATAATTTATAAAAATATATATTTGATAAGTTAATTATTTAATAAATTATATGCGATCGGCGCAAGGTTTTATAGGTTTCTTTGCATTTAATTCTCTCTATCTATATTTTCTCTCCGAGTGGCAATTCACTGATTCATCCGGTTAGAACAGTTACTGAGTCAGCGAGTTACCACAACTCGTGTGGACTCTTGTACATATAATAGTCAATCTAAATCTAAAGCTTTGGCCATAGCTTAATCACCAGGACTCTCAGAAACCCTAAACAAGAAACCAAGTTTGACGAGCCAGTTCACAGTAGACCAGATACCGTAGACAATCTCCTTCAGGTACTGCTCTGGTTATTCTCTGGGGTCGACTTTATGGAGCAAGTTGTGAGAGAAAGCTGAAGTAGGTCTCAGAAAGAGCGTTTGAAGATTAGACAGCCTCGCTGTTTGGTTCCAGAAAACCTACCTGTCAGGTATATAAAATCAGATTAAGAAGAACAGATCATAGAAGATGAGGCAGGTTTTGACTGAAACAAGAACGCTGGTTTACTGCAGAACAGAGGGTAGAGAGCAGAAAAGAACAGGATGTAAGCTGATGAATGTTGAGGAGCTAAGCTTTCATGGAACAAGTGGATAACCACTGTCGGATGTGTAACCTTTTCTCTTTATTGATAGTTCTGTTTGGAAATTTCTTCTCAGCGCTCTCTTAGCCAAGTCCCAAGTGTAACGTCGGCTTTCTTGTCCTACGGACGGAGCAAAATTTGAATTTGAATTTTATTTATATATTTTAAATTATTTATTTTATACTATTATTTAATTATAATTTATTACTTTATATTTAATTAATTTTTATTTAATAAAATAATATTTAAATTTAAATTTTCATTAACATCTTTTAAATTTATAAATTGATGAATAAATTATATGATAAATTAATAATATTAAATTAAAGACATTTTAATAAAAATAAAAATAACATTAATTTATTATAATATTAATAATATTATTAATTTATCATATTTTTCAATGACAACTTCTAATGCAAAATTTTTTATTTTATAAAGAAACTGTTTCTGTGACTCGAATCTGTGATTAAAAACGAGTAATTTTACCTGGTGTTCTAAAATTTGCAACAAAATGAGAATAAAAATGAAATTTCAAATTCTAAATACATTATATATATATATATATTGTTGAAAATATATATCTTATTTTCCTAGAAATACAAAATGAGACATTTAAAAAAAATTTAGATCATAATAATATAATTAGTTACAAGATATAAATAAAAATGCTTGTGTAAATATATTAATTTTAGTTTTTTAATACTCATAAATCATACAATTTTTAATTTAATTCATAATTTAAATAAATAAAGATTTAAAAATGCTTAATTTTTAAAATTTTTAATTTAATAACTAAAATTTTAAACCTTGCATAAATGTCAAACAACTATTTTTATTTATTTTACATAATTACGCGTGGCAATGAATTTAGTCACATAAGTATCAATAAAAAGTCATGAAAATCGAATCTTCCGTACGCGTGGTTTCTCTTATTTTCGCGCTCCTTTGACCTCTCCTTCCTATGGATATATATATATATAAGGAACGCCCATTTCATCGGTGACCAGTTCGTTAATCGTTAATCATCGTTATCGCTTCGCTTCCGTTACAAAAAACACACACCTCCGTCTCTCTTCGTCGTTGCCCTCCCGTTGAACTGTACGGACATGGATCAAGTTGAGAAAATGCAGTCGCGTCAGAGTTATCGGAATGTCTGGCATACCGATCTCATGGACACCATCGCCGTTGACACCCCTTGTATGTGTGTGTGTTTGTGTGTGTGTGTGTTTCTCTTTTCTAATATTTATGATATAATTTATTTGTATTCTCCATTATTCTGTTTGGTTGTTGAGGATGAATGTGATTGTGAATAAAATTTTTTGAATTCGGTTTTTGATTTTCTTTTAACGTATTGTATTCTTTGTTTTTCTGTTTGCTCGCTGAGGAAAAATGTGACTGTGAGTAGATTTTTTTTAATTCTGTTTATTTATTTATTCCATCGAAAGAACTGCTCTGTTTGGAATGCGAGAAAATGTGAACTGTGCCTCGTAAAATGAAATTATCTTTGTTTTCTTTGAAGCTTTAGATTGATTTGGAAATTTTCAGGTGTTTCACTGGTTTCAATGATAGTGCGGGATTGCATTGGATGGCTGATAATCTAATTTTGTATTTTTTCCATGTGCAGATTGCTGCTTCTCAATGTTTTGGTAAGATCTGTGATTAACCACACGAACAATTCAGCATTCTAATCTCTTTTTTCTTTTTTTGTGCCCTTCTTTTACAATTCTATTAGTTATAATGATAAATGTTGCTTCGGTTATGTTTAAATGTTTGCTTATAACTACATCCAAAGTTTCCAAAACGCCTGTCTCTTGATTCTTTAAATTACTAGTTCTCTGTGAAGACCATGTTGCAAGTTTCCATAGCCAACTAGTGTTTTCTTCGTAATTTTATCCGAAAATCAACAATTTACGTAGAAAGGAATACCGCTTAATGGTGAGGAATGTGGAATTGAGTGATTGCCCGCATTTTCTATTGTTGTATTTTAGATTTAGAAACAGTAGGGAAGATGATTGTGAACATAATTATCATCAGATATGATTGATGACTCTTAAAATTTCAATGTGGTAGTGGCCCATGTTCTTCATACTTGCTACGCAAACGTGCACTTTACAACGACATGTCAAGGTGATCCTCTGTTCTTGATTGTTGATTTTTCGCAACAAAAGCAAAAGCTGATACGAGGTCTCAACGTCTATGTTTTTGTAGGTATGTCTGCTGCGCTGGCTATTGTCCATGTAGTGGGAGCTGTGGAGAAAAAAACTGCCCTGAATTTTGTCTTTGCACTGAGGTATGTAACATTAGTCTGATCTTATCGATCTTCGCTCGCATCATTCGGAATTTAAGAGCTGATCATTGTATGTGCAGGTCTTCTGTTGCTTTTCTAATTCAGTTGCTTCAACACGTTTCCTATTGCAAGATGAGTTCAACATACAGACCACAAAATGTGACAATTGCATCATAGTACTCTACTTCTCTCTTTTCACTCACCACTATGTCTTGAATGTTGATCTTAGTAAAACTGTTGGTTGGAGCAAAAACAACCACGTACGTACGCTGTTTAACGATGCCTTTTCTCTGGCAGGGCTTTATGTTTTGCCTGCAGCAATTGGCATGTATTTGCTCTATAGTTGCTTGCATAACTGGAATTGACGATCTTGAGGAGCTTGCTATGTTGTTGAACCGCTTGGCTGATTTGGTGTTCTGCACGTAAGCACTTTACCTGCAAACTTTTTTTTCACCGTCATGCTGTAGAGTTTGAGGGAGTCTAGACAAAAATTAGACCAGAATTTAAATGAGTCCATATACAATTACGGCGTCATATCTTAACTCAAAATTTTAAACAATAAATTATGAATCTTATCTTTAACATCTCCTTCTCATAAGTGGATCTATCCATATAGGACTAATTCTCCCTTAACTCATAACTTATACGAAGTTATTTGAGTCATTTCATTAATCACCCATTTATTTGACCTAAATCAATGAGCCTCTATGACTCTGTGACCTAACTCTGATATCAATAAATGAATTTGAGAGGACTTAGGAAGAAAATGAACCTAATTCAAATGAACTCGTATACTATTACGACATCATATCTTAAAATCTTAAGACAATAAATTATAAATCATATCTTTATATATAATTAACTTTATCTTTACCTTTCTTTCTAGACGAATAATTACTTCACGTATAAATTTCAAATAACAAGTGTTTAAAATCCCTTAAAACTTACTAATAATTCGTTTTGTTCTGTTTTTTTGTAGGGTTTGCGCTTGTATTCAGGTATGCGACACTATCTTTATTAACATAATCAAAGACAACTTAAATCATGGTTTAAACAGTTAGAAATTATAGGATAAATATAATTTTATACACTTTAATAAAGATACTTATATTAGAAAATATGATTGTTATTATTTTTTATTTTTATAGAATCAGATTTTTAGAATAACCAGTGTTAAAAGATTATAAATTTAAATAAAAACTTCTGAATATCTATTCAATCTAATTATAAAATAAAAACTAATTAATTATAGAATTAGTACAGAAAATTCCAAGAGAACAATCATATGATATTAAGTGTTGACATGTTGTGTATACATACAAATACAGACACAGCACAAGCTTGAAATGGACAAAAGAGACGGTAAATTGGAGCCACAACCTGTAATGGGAGTGCCTCCGGTTCAACAAATGTCGCGTCTTGCACAGCCACCTCCTCCGCCGGCGCCGTTAGCATATGCCTCCCATCCACCACCACCACCACCACCTTATGCACAATACCCTCCTGGTCAACCTCAGGGTTATTACCCTCCTCCTGGATACCCTCCACACGGCTATCCACAGCCGTATATGTACCCACCTCCACAGGGCTATCCACAATCTCAACCGTACCCTCCTCCAACGGAATATTCCAAGCCATCTGAAACTGAAAGCACCGAGCAGGACAAACGTAGAAAAGATTCCATGTGATTTGAAGTTCTTGATTACAGCTTTGTGTTTCTAAGGAAAAGGAATAAATTGAACGTCCATTGCTGTAATTTTCTTTTTCTTTTTCTCAATTGTACTAAAATATATTTTTTAAAATATTGCGTATTATTAAAATTTTTCATATTCGTATTTTATATTAAAAAGAGTTTTATAAAAATAAGTTTATAACCAATTATTTTAAGATTTTATACTAATAAATAAAATTTTAATTATATATAAATTCACTTAAATTTAATTTTATTAATACTTTTAATTTTTATCCAAAATTTTGAATTAAAATATTATATTTTAATTATACATAGACTAGTTTAAATTTATATTCATTTAAACTTTATCTGATTTAAACTCCTTCCAAACTCATTAATTACGTTATTATATTTTAATTATACGTAGACTTATTTAAATTTAATTTTACTTAAATTTGATCCAATTTCTCTTAAAACTTCTCCTAAACTAATTACGTACAATTTGATGACTGTACAGTACTCCGTAACCTCATTAGGAGTTTCTTTGCTATGGTGACTTCACGCGTTGTCGGTTTTGGTTTAGGAATAAGCCTATGTTTAGTTGGAGTTATAACAGTAGAGTTTTTATTAGTAGAATTTTTTCAGTTGAGCTTTTTTTAGAAAAAATTTAAATTAAAAAATTTTTATAAGAAACTAGTTGACTAGTTGACTATTATTTAAAAAAGAGTTTTTTTTGAAAAGCTTTATATAGTGGATTGCTTGGTAACATTAAAAAAATAATTTTAATTTTAACTATATTTTATTTTGTAATAAAAATTATTTATACATATAATTATTATTTAAAGCATAATAAAATAATATGCAAAGCACAATATATTAATTATTATATAATTTTAAACATACGAAATATAAATGAAAATATATCTAACCAAATCTTTTGTGTAGATTATAAAATAAGTAAACTAATATCGGAAATAAATATTAAAATATATAAAAAGCCAAATGATATTATATAAATCTCAAAATAAATATCCGAATTTAGTAAATAGTTAAATACATAATAAATGGGAAGATGAATTTGTAGGTATTGTAGGAATTAAGTGTAAAACATAATGATAAAAGAAACAAAAAATAGGCTCATTAATTGATATGAAAAATCTACCTAAAAAAGTATTTTTTTTAGAAACTTCGAATTTGAACTTTTTAAAAGGTTGTATTTTGGCTGTCAAAAAAGTCATATCTATTAAAGACACGTTTTTTTATTTTATAATCAAACACCTATTTTTAAGTTTTTGTGATGGAGAAAATACTTGTAGGCCTCCTAAAAATTCATCCAAACAGGCACTAAATTGTGTCGTGTGATTTTGGTTTTCCTTACTATTGTTAGATGTTAATGAGCCAAGCCGGCTCGGACTACCCCTGCTTAATCATGGGTTGACCAACCTGTGCTTAGCTTATGGCCTGATGAATCACGCATGGGTCAGGTTAGAAAAACTTCTAAAACGACGCAACGTCGTTTTAGAAGTAATGGTCGGACTATAGGTTGAGCTTACGTGGCCCATTGGCCACTCGACTTTGGCTCGTAACTTTGGTTGATCCAAGCTTAACCTGCGACCCGGTCAACCAGAGCCGAAGTCGGCCGGTGGGGCGGTCCTTTTTAACATCTCTGTTCCTTGCCACCAAATATTATGGGAACAAACACGTTTTGAAAAAATTAAGGGGAAAAAAAGACGAGGAAAAGAAAACTTGTGTAAGAAATAAAGTGAAAAGACAATAAAAGAGAGAAAAAGAAAGAAAATTGACCACATTTAAAAATTAAACGGAAAGTTAAAATAGTAAAATAAGAATTTTAAGATTTTAAAGGATTAATAGATAATATATATTTATAAAATTGGCTCAAAATTAAATAAAATTAATGAATTCAAAATATAATTGAAAGAGATTCTACTTATCATTCAAAAAATTTAAAATTTAATTAAAAAAGAAAATATTAAATAAAAATTTATTTATTTATTTAATTTATAAGAATTTATTCACCAATAACAACAATACTCATATGAATCTTGCCAATTCGTGAGGTCAAAGAAAGTTTACTAGTACGCAATCTTATCCCTAACTAGTAAAGAAGTTATTTCCAAAGTTTATAAGAACTTATATGAATCGGCTCAAATTTTATTAAAATAAATTGAATAAAAAAGTTAAAAAAATAAACGGTTCAAGATTTTTATATTTAATCCCATAAACATTAATATAAACATATAGATTTTAAAAGATCAACACTGAAAAGAAAATAAGACTTTGGGCCATCTTCATAGACTGAGCCCAGTGTGTTGCTGTTAGTAC
>JANZLX010171117.1:0-13324 GCA_025531955.1 Erythroxylum orinocense
AATAATTTGATTACAATTGCTTATGAAATCAAAAGTCCACAAATGTGTTCAATCATCATTCATACAACAATCGAATCATAATTACTTTACTTTAGATGAATTTCTATATAAAATTCATGTAAACATATTACATAAATATTAAGACTTTTGTTCTTATAAAAAAAACAACCTATTGTATTAAATGTGCTTCAATTTACGAACAGTCTATAGGTAACGAACCCTACGCGGAAATGAGTTCACGAGTTCACGTGACACAGTTCGCGAAACTCGATTTACAATAGCTCTTACTATTTCCATTGGAAGACCTATAGGACATAAAGTCCTAATCAACTCCCTTTTACGCATCTTTTTAATAAATGCCATCACTAACAAATTATAAGTCTCCTCAAGCATATTATTCCAAAGCATTCGTAGTAGTTCGCCTTAAGGTTGAGGTAATGTCGCAAGCAAAGTCATGTACTTTACTTCAACATCGGTGTAAGCTAGACAACCTCCAAAATATAACTTTTGCATCATGTTATTAACTGCAATAACATGTTGTGTTAGATCATCTCCAGGCATTAAACGCATATTAACTAATTGTACATACATGCTGCCAATTCGTCTCTTTTGTGCCTCACATCGAATAAGCTTAGGCGTTTGCTTAATAATAGGCATTTCCTGATAAACAAATTTTCAGGAATTAGAAGAGTATACAAAATAACGAATTATTTTGTCTAACACATAACTAGGAGTGAGCATTCGGGTAATTCGGGCTCAATTTTCACTATTCGGCCTCGGCTCGAATTACCTGAAATTTTTTCCATCTTACCCGGTCCGAACTCGAAATTTCATTACCCAAACTTACCCGGCCCGAATTACCCAAAATTTTGTTCCGATTGGCCCGAATTATCCGAAATTTTGTTTGGTTCTCTTTCAAAGATTACACAAAATAACTAAATACTTGAATTACATTCTCATATCTCAACAAATAGTTGAATTCACTAATAATATAACCGAATATTTCAATTAACTAGCATAATTAATCTGTTAATTCTACAAGAAAAATAAAGAAATGTATTTTCATAATTTTTTTAAACCTAATTCGGGTAATCGGGCCGGTCAAAATTTTTTTGGAGTTACCCGTTCAGGCCCGAAAATAATTCAGGTAATACCCAGACCGGGCCGAATTACCCGAAATTTAACATTTTCTTACCCGAATTAATTCGGACCGGGCCGGATAATTGGGCCGACCCGAATAATGCTCACCCCTACACATAACGAACTTATGCTCATACATGGAAATACTTTAAAAGAAATTATTGTATTTGTTTATCAATAATTTATTGAACTAATCAAAATATGCTTTTAATATCTAATCAATTAGAAACTTATTTCTAATTTAACTTATAATTGAACTAATCAATTATCTTGGTTTAATTAGAAACTAATTTCTAATGAAACTCCTATCTTATGTTAACTAAACAAATTAGTATTTATTTAATTAGAAAATAAACCAATGAAATTAGTTTATTTCTAAGGTTATTTTTAACTAAACAAATTAGTCTGAGTAAATTAGAAAACTAATTTCTAATTCTTTATATTATATTTATAATTCTTTATAATTATAAGTGGTTATACCACAAATGTATATTACGTACACACACACACACACACACATATGAAACTAACAAAAAACATTAATTATTTTTTGTCTTATTATAAATATATACAAAACTTGGCATATGGCCCACTGCTTTTGAAAAACTCAAAAGTTAAAATATTATAAGACAAAAGCAATAGCCATTTTTCTCAATGAAACATATTAGAAACAAACAACTCTTGTGAAAGGCCATGTGCCTCTTCTTTCTCCTGTACACACGTTGTCTTATGAGAAGGTTTACTTTTGTTTAAGAACAAACATCTTCTTCTTCTCTGTTGTGTTTTGTTTTTTTCTACGTTTTGTGTTTTGTGTTTTTTTTTTACATTTCTATCTTCCATGTTTTATTCCATGTTCTACAACCTATCATCCTTCAACACTTTTAACCTTCCACACAGAAGAAGTCATCAGCCTTGGACCATAAACTCAAACGTTTATTGGTCACATCAAAGATACAATACATATGGGAGAAGTTTGAAACTAGAAGAGTAATGAGAATACAGATACGCAGATGTAATATACAGACACGAACCCTCAAGACAAATAGGGATTTTCATCAAACAATTTCTCAAAAGCGTATAAAACCTTGTTAAAAAAGAACAGTCACGAATGGCTTTGGAAAAACAACGTATCATATTCAAAAACAAAAATCATCAATACCAAAATAGTCATCTTCCCAAACACATGTATATAAGATAAACAAATATTTAACCATGCTCTAATACCAATGTTAAAAATCAACATATTGAAACATAGCCACAAAGATTACGTTAAACACAGGATCGATTTTATATGCATAGAAAACGAAAAACACATACTTGGTTGATCATTGTTATTCCACCGGTTAAAGAAACTTTTTACTGCAGAGAAATTTTTTCTTCCTTTACTTGTTCTTCGTGTAAAAGACAATCACACATATTTGAAGAAACACGCACTGCTTTAGTTATATGTTTCATTCTTTGGTTCTTTTACAGTTAAACAAAACTATAACTCCCTCTGGTAGTTATATGAATAATAATGACTTAAAAACCCCTCATGGATGTATAATATGTCATTATCTCCCACTCACACATGATGGGTTTTAACAAAGATCAAAGATAGACTAGAGATGGTTCTGGATTCGACCGACAATTTCTCAAAAAATTTCTAAAAACTTTGAAAAGTTATAAAATGAGTTTGAACAAGCTTTAAAAGCCCCGAAATGTGCTTTGGAGATTTAGGTGATACTTTTGATTGAAATCAGGATTATTTTGGTAACATTTAGTGATTTTCGTATTCAATCTAAAAATTATTTCAGGCAACTAAAAAGTTACCGAATAATTTCAAAATATGATGAAAAGATCCAGAATTAGGATTAGAGCCCATAGGAACTGAAACAGTTCAAAATGGAGGTTGTTTCAATAGAATTTAGGCAATCCAAAATTATTGGACTAAAATGTCCTTTTTGGAAAATAATGGAATAATGGGTTTTAAGGATTTTAAACACATTTGAAATTTTTGTAAGCATCCAATCAATTAGAATTAACCATAATTAGAGTATCTCATGGTCAATTTGAAAATAAGATGGTTGTGGAATGTTGTTGGGATTTAATTCGGTTAGTTAGTTAATTAAATGCATTAAAGGGCAATTTGGTCTTTTTGTACTCATTAAGGACAATTTGGTCTTTTTACATGATATCAGAGGATTGATGAGTCGTTAGAGATGACCAATGACGTGACTGTAATGACGTGATTGATGAGTCATTAGTGATGACAAATAGGAAGGTGATATGTGTAATCCATTAAATGAGTATAAAAAGCAAAACTTAAGATATTTTGCTTCATTCTTTTAACAAAAACGTGAGAGTGATGAGAAAGTAACCCTGAGACCAAAAAGAAAGAGAAAATAAGAGAAGCCAAAGGTGAACATTAGCCAAGGAGAGAGAAAGACTGCTAGTCATTTTTTATGGAATTTCATGGTGATTTGGAGGAATCTTGAAGTATTCATCAAATACCCAAAAGATTGGAGGAAAATGTGGCAAGTTTTCTAGCTTAAATTTCTAATTTTTATGGGTTTTCTTAAGTGAGATGGATGTGTTTTAAATCAATATTACTTTGATGTTTCTTTGTATGGAATTAGTTGAATATGACAAGAGAGAAACGTGTAGTGGAATTTTGTCTTAGGTTAATTTCAATCAATCATACTAAAATTCTTTAGAAGAAACCTAGACCTAATTATGGATGAATAACATTGGAAATTGGGATTGAAAATGGTAACCTGATATTGTCCCTATGTTGGAGCAGCTTGTGATATTTGGTACATGTTTCATTATTTAGAAGTTGAAATGACATGATATTTGAAGCTATGAAAACTAGAGACATAGGAGAACAAATGTTTAGAAGACCCAAAACCTAATTCGAACATTTGCTATAAGAAAACTAAGGAATAAGTGGAGGTATAGGTTCTAGACATGAGTCATAATTGTGACTTATCATGCATGATTGTGATATGGTGAATTAAATTAGGAGAGATTGTGTTTTAAAGAAATTGGTAAGTTAAAATGGGTAAAATATGGTATTTAAGTGATTTTTAAACTTAGATTTGAAAACGATGAACAATGGGTTAACTTATGGAAGTAAGCAGAATACGATTAGCGTAAGTTTTACGCGACTAAATACTAACCTCGAATTTGGTTAAACAAAATTATGGTTTTAATGTCTTATATCCTAATTTGGAATAAATTCCTACGCAAAATGCATTTTGTGTAGGTAAAGGGGAGGCTTAAAACACGTGAGTGTACTTGGCGATAAGTTTGTGAAACTATGAGTGTATTTTAATTGTTTTATATGACTAAATTTTCTGCAAAAGAAATAATGACATATGAGTGTTCTTTAATTTTATTTATGAAAATAATTTCTATTTATGAAGACTAGCAAATTGTGAGTGTACTTTAAATTGATTTAATGCAAATTGGTTTTCATTTGATCATAAAATGAATATTTATGTTGAGTTTTATACAAATGATATTTTATAAGTGAATATTGCTAGCATAAGTGTATGCTTTGGCAATATATGAGTTTTAATTTGAAAGTTAAATTTTATATGATTGAGAGTTACATTGAAATATTCATTTATGAATCTTCCCATTTTTGATTTAGAAAATAAGATGAGTCGTAAATGTAAGAGTTGCTTTTGCCTATGGTACACCGGTAAACTTTATATATGTTATTATACCATCATATTTATAGTGGTTAACCTATCACGGGTAAGCGATGTAGAACCAGCTCTGTAAATAGTGGTTAACCAATCATGGGTAAGCGATGTAGAACCAACTCAAGGAGTTGTTATGGGTAAGCGATGAAGAACCAGCTCCGTAACTACCACTATATAGCGGTTAATCTATTACGGGTAAGTGATGCAGAACCATCTACGTAAATAGTAGTTAACTAGTTACGAGTAAGCGATGTAGAATCAGCTCCGTGACTTTAGAACTAATGCATCGTATGGTAAAAAAAACTAGTGGTGAGCTATGTTGAGTAAGAAAAGTCATGAAAATAGTAATGTCATCATTATTTATGTTAAAAGTGATTTGAGGGGCAAATTCTAGTGGATGACTTATTTTCAGTATAAAATTTTTCAAAAAAATTATTGTCACCATTTTTATTGTTTAAGGAAAAAAACAAAAAATGGAAAATTGAAACTTATATATTATGAGTTTAAGGTCAGAAAACATTTTGGAATAGTATTTAAGAAAAAATGAAATTTTGTTTTACGAAATGTTATGTTATTACCAAATTTGATGATGCGTAAATAAATTGTTATGTGAATGCTTTACCATGAGTTTTATGACTGTATGAGAATATTTCAATTATATTGTTATAAAAAGTTTAGTAAACTGACTACACTCACTGACGTTTAACTCACCCTTATTTTTATGTTTTTAAACAAACCACCTTAGGTATGCGTACAGGTGTTGCAGTAATTGGGACTTCACCGCAAGATTAGTTGTATCATCGGGTGCTGCTAGGCTTGTGTCATTTTGATACGTACATTTTTGTAAAAAACGGATGCTTATAAAGGCTTTTAAATGAAATGCATGAATATGTGTTAGCTTTTTAAAGTTTGTAGTGATTGTTGAGAATTATTTGTTTGGGGTGCTTGTGAGTGGACTTGAAGTCCAAAATTTGTAGCTGAGAAATTGGTGTGAATATAGAAGTGTTTTGAAAATTTACAGGGCTTTTTAAAATTTTGGGAATGTTAAAATGCAGTCGTTGTGTTACCAAAATTTTTAATAAAATGATAAATAAAAAATTTCTCACTATTTTCCACATTTTGAACATATAAAAAGTTTTTAACAATTGGGCAACTTGACTTTACAACAACCCTTTGGTTGAGTTAGATACGAATGGAGCTCTACCTTGGGGTCATTGGGAAGGCTCCACTCGAGTTCCGGAAGGGAAACTCCGGGTTGGGTCCTTTCATTCTTTGTCCCTCAATAGCTTCCATAACTTCTTTCCTAACAAGTTTACAAACCTGATATGATAAATATCTAGTCCTTCTTTTTCCTTCAAAGTATAGATTACTTTAGTTCTTTGTTTCTTCTTAAGCGTTCTATCTATAGGAAATACTTTTAAAAAAAATTATTTTTTGATGATTTTTTAAGGAAAATAAACATGGCACAACTAGTGGATATTTAGATTAAATAACACTGATTTGATAAGTTCCAATCTTCATGCATAAGATAAGAATCTACTATTCCAATGCTGGACTCTTAAGTTGATTGATTTAATTAAAATCTTGCAATGGTCATATTTTTTCCTTTTATCCGTTACAAAGATCCCTAAGTAGTTGGAAGGTAGGGAACGAATGTTGAGGCCAATAATATGAGAAAGCAAGCTACAGACTGATTGAGCATCTGAATAGACAAGGAAGTTGCTTTTAAGATTTGTTAATAATAAGACCCGATATTAAGTTGAACTTGTTTAAATAGGACATTAAGATTTCAACAGAGTTTTGATTATCATGATAAGAAGTAAAATATCATCAGTATGAGATATATTAATAAGGTTTCAATTCTTACAATTTTAGTGAAACCTGAAACCTATCTCTAGTATTTTTATCAATTTCGAACTTGTTAAAATCTCTACCAAATTATGAAGACGTAAGGTGAAATTGGTCTCATTGTCTCAATCCTTTGACGCTTCTAAATTAATAGGAAATCTCTCCAAAAATCAAGATAGCATATGATGCTATTGAGAAGCATTTCTTTAACCATTTGATTAATTTACTAGGAAAACCAAAGTCTTTAGAGCTTTTAATAGAATGTTTCAATTAATTGAATCAAAATCCTTTGACAAGTCAATCTTAAGAGAGTAGCTTTTGAGGGATTTTTTTCTAAGATAATCCTTAAAGAGATCTTAAGAAATAATAAGATTATCTCCAATTCTCCTTTCATGAATAAAAGGCCTCATATTTTGATTGATAAAGTATTTCAAGACCTCCTTAAGTTTAGTAATAAGGAGTAAATAAACAAAATATAGATGATATTGCAAAATGGAAGGAATCTAAAGTTATCTAGAGAGTTAGAGTTATGCTTTTTAGGTATTAGTGTGACATAAGTTTTATTAAACTCCTTAAGCATCATCCATGATTGTAAGAATTCCAATATTGTATATGTGATTAATTCTCCTGTTAGGAGTAAAGAGTTTTGCAAAAATAAGTATTAAGCCTTTACTAATTCTCCTGTTAGGTGTAAAGTGTTTTGAGAAAAAAAAACATTAAGCCCATCAAGGCATGGGGACTTAGTAGGATTTAATTAAAAGAGAGTCTTCTTGATATCACTTACCTCAAAAGGCGTCACTAGCATCTCTTTTCTGCTAGGAGGAAAGGAGATCAGGTATGAAATTCTTCATCTCAAGCAATAAAGACCTATGGTGATTAGTATATCCCATTAAGATTTAAAGTGTTTGAACGCAATCATTTTAAGCTCATCTATCTCTAAACTAGCATACAATTTTCCTTTACTAAGAATTGTACTAATGTTCCTCCTATAGAGAATTGCATTATGGAAAAACCTTATGCATTTGTCTTCTTCTCTAAGCCATATGATCTTAGCTCTTTGCTTCAACAAATAATGGTGGTTATATAGAATTTTAGCATACGAAGTTGAAGCCATCATTCTTTAGTTTTTAGAAAGGGTTTTGTAGGGCGATCATCAAGCTCTAATTGTGCTTTCTAAAGAACTTCCTAACAAATTCTTAATTTTTCATATTTTAAGGCTTGTATTTAGTGCATTTTCTTATTTATTTGTGTGTTTTTATTATTTTTGGTTTGTAAGTAGTTTATATTTTGTTTTCAAGTCGTAATTTACTTATTTGGAGTAAACAAATTTGGATAAGTTTGGGGCAATTCAAAGCTATTTTGACTAAGTTATAGAGTGCAAGATAAGTACAAGGCTCTGTTTGAAGAGTCTAGGATGTGTTGATTGCTTTTTTTGGCACACGCCTATGCTCACGATATACACGACTATGTTGCTCATTAAAACGGTTATTTCGTAAGACACCGTGTTCATACACTTGTTGGATCTAAATGGCATTATTTTTATAGTACACATCCATGAAAATGCCTGTGTTCATGCTTGTGTATCACTTAGAATCTGTACTTCAAGGCAAAATTTAGAGGGAAAAGAGGGAAAAGGCTTAGGAGACATAATTAGAAGCCCTAGGATTGATGGGAATCTGCACATTCACGGGTCTCAAGTAGTACAGTATAATATCATCCCATAAGGAGTAATTGTGTAACTACTAGGCTTGGATCACTCAATTAAATGGACTAAGTGATTGTGTAAGAATGGGGAATTAAAATAAGAAATTTAACTATAAAAAATAACAAAACTAAAGCTAAAGAAAAATGTGAAAATTTCTAGGGGTTAAATTCGAATGGAATGTGGTAAGCTTCAAGGATGGGTCCACTTTTAGAGTTTTCTATGGACTTTACCTGGATCAATTTATGAGTCGAATTTTGGTTGATAGAAGGTTGAGCCTAGAGTTTCTTAGATCCTTTTTCAAGGCATCAAAGGAGTATTACACAATAATCCTAGTCTACTATCGTAGCCTAGCAATCAAGCATAACTCATTAAGTTCTTTGCTAACCCAGTTTTCTCTCATAAATTCAGTTTATGTCTAAATCTGAAATTTATATGTTCCCTGTTTGAAGTTCTATTATTAATTTTCACCTATCGGTTCTTCAATTAATAACTAACGTCAAGTAATGGTTGGCCAAACATAATACCAGCAAAATCAATTTCAAAACAGAGAAATCAAAACCAAAAATCCATACAAATAAATCAACCGAGATTTAGTCCATAAAATTAGCTAAAAGTTTCAGCCCAACCTTGAAGTTTTGGGAAAACTACTCACTCATAATAAGATGAAGACCACATAAATCGGGATTAGCAAACAACATAGAAAGACACAAAAAAACAGATATAAAAATAAATGAGTTTAGGAATCAATGGTTGCATCCCTCACTGTTGGTGCGTCTCCTGACTGCGTTGTTACTTTGATGGTGCCTCCCTCCTTTTTGGTGTAACGTCCCAGCTGAATGTTATTCTCCAAGAACCCCCCTATTGGTGTAATGTTGAGAGAAACCTGCCAGTGTACGTTGAGGAGCTGAACATACCCAATGAAAATAGCGTAAGTGTTGAAGCCTATGGTAAGTGGCTGATGTGGGCTCTCTACTGCCACTTTTTGCTCTCCTTTTGTGCGTAACGTGTTAGCTTCCAATGAGTGGAGAGTTTTGTATGTAACCAAATGGAGCCCCCCTAGTGTGTAACGTTGTGCTCCATATTGAGTGAGTAATGGAGGCCCCCCCAATAATCAAGTGAGTGGAGAGGAATGAATAATTTAATGAGTGAGCGCTTGGTTCTTTTTGTCTCTCACGTTCCTTCTTTCTTATTTCCAAAGCTACTACCCAAAAGGTCCCCCCAAATTTGAATGTAACGCTTTTAGCCAAGTGGTGGGTGGGTCTTTAAATTTCAATCTTGCTGGAGAGTTTTCGTTGGTGCTTCTCTTGGTGACTCCCACGTTGGTCCCTCCTTCTACCACTTTTTTTGCTCTCTTCTTTCTAACGTCTCCACTGCATGCGTGGTCCTTTGGATTTCTTTGCTGTCTTCTTCTGGAGTTTTGGCGTGGTGTGCTTCTGGTGGTGTTCACGCTTGCTTTAGCCAATAAATTTTTGTGGAAAATCTTCTTAAACTCTAGCTGTCTTCATTTGCTTTTAGTGGCGTTGATTTCGTTTATTTCTTGGAGTTGTCCTCCCCTTGCATGCATGGTAGTCTCTGGTTGGAGCTCTCTTGGTCTGTGTCATTATTTATCTCCACTAGCAGCCTTAATCAGTGTGGCTGTGCATGATTTTTCTTCTTTTGTTCCATTTGCCAACGATCTTCATGCCCATGTTCATGCCTCCTTTTGTTTCCGGCTGTAGCCATCTAATGCCGCCATAATCTTTTTGTCTCTTATGTTTTGATTGAATTTTGTTTGGTCCACCTTTCATGCACATTCACGCCTAGCTACTGCATTTTTTTCAATCCTTTGCAGCCAACCTCCTTTAAAGTGAAATTTTAATGATCTAAATTAAATTTCTTAAAGAATGAAAGGGATTCTTCATGTTTCCTTTGAGAATCCTTTCTATGAATGGATCTAGCATAATTGAAAGGATTTTCATACAAGCCTAGAAATAGGTCAACATAAATCTTCCAAATTTCGATCAAACTTAACAATGAAATTTATAAATTGATTAATTCAATCATACGGGTTTTAATTAAAAAGAGATTTGATTAATCAACTTAGTATTAGTTGTTAATAATCTTGTGAAAGATAACAATATAAATGAGTAATTTTTACAGTCAATTGAATTTTATATGAAATTGATGTGTGAGGTCATAATTACAAGAGAAGTCATGGAAAAAATCGAATTTAGGGTATCGATATTTCCATTGATTGATTCTTAATTTATTTATAGTCTATTAATTATGTTAATATGTTCTTAGTTCATTGTTTTAGTTTTGTATCTAATTAATCAATATCACCTTAAATTATCAGTTAGATAATAAGTAATCATAATCACTAGAGGATCAACACTTACTACTCAGTAACCTATAATATAGAAACAATAGGTACACTTGCTTGGAATTATCTATAGGGTAGGGGATCAAAATACAAATATCACTATAAAGTGTTTAGTGCCATTGCCAAGACTAAGATATTAGGAACACTTGACTTCTATTAATTTGGCCATTATTTTTCTTTTACATTTATTTTCTTTCTTAAGTTGTTTTAGTATTAATTATTAACATCCTTTTTTAACGTTATTTTAGGAGCATGGCTTGTTTGTGACCCAAAACAATCCATTTGAGCTTGTTATGAAAGATCCAAAAATTAAGAGAATGAACCTTTGTAATCTTAGAACGAGACTTAGATAGAGGGAAGAAAAGTGAGAGCAAGGATTTAAAATCATACAACCATTAATCATGCCAGAATTACAAAGGACCATGTCCGAATATGCAAGACCATTATTGACTATAACTGATTCCAGTACCATCAGGCCAACTTTTATAGCTAACAATTTTAAGATTAAGCCAAATATCATGAAGATGGTGCAACATTTTTTTTCAGTTTGATAGATTACAAGATGAGGATTCGAACATTTATATAAAAACATTTTTAAATATCTATTATACATTTAAGATTAATATTTCCACTAAGTATATAATTAAATTAAGGTTATTTCTCTTTTTGTTAAGGAATTGGGCTAATAGTGATTAAATACTTTGACTAAGGGATTTCCCACTACATGTTACTAAATGGCTGAAAAATTACTGATGTGGTACTTTCCACCAATCATGACTGCAAAGATAAGGAATGTTGTCTCTTCATATTCACATATTGAGTAAGAACCTTTGTATGATACAAGTGAGAGGTTAAGGACTTATTGAGAAGATGTCCACTCCATGGACTTCCTGTATAATGATTCATTATGGAGATGACTATGAATATCTATCAATGGAATTTCACTAGAGTATAACCTACTTAGCTGTTGCATTTATGATGTTGATGTAGTTATAGCTTTGGGAGATCAATTTGAAGTTGTTAGTAAAAAAAATTGATGGATTGTTAATTGTATACTAACCAACTCAAGTTATGTAGTGTGATTTATGTTGGGGGAGTGTATGCAAGCTATGATTATCAAATTGCTAATGCTATAGAAAAATTGGTTGAGCATGTTGATTATATGGGTAATGCACTTCATCCATAGAATAAGCCATACAATAATATATATGTTCTAGGTTGGAGAAACCACATGAACTTTCTTCCACAATGATTTCAACAACACCATCCACCTCAAGAGAACAAGCCTATTATTAGACCCTGTTTCCGAAGCCCAACATCGAATACAGAAGCATGAAACTTGAGCGTAGAGGGAATACTTAGAAGTTGAAAAATTAGAGAAAAAAAAGATCCCTTGGAAGCAAAAAGTTGGCGTCACCGTGGCGAAACATTTCGGGAAGTACGTCGCGACGAGTGAAATATCCTTCGCAGCAGCGGACCTGAAATCGTTTTGTCGCCGCGACCACCAAATGGGTCTTGCCACGACGAACACACCATACCTCAATTAATGCAAACTTAACTCTTTCAACTACTAAACCCCAACATTAACTCTACTAAATGCAATCAAAATTTCCCAACTACCACCATCAATTCCAAACCCAAAAGCAAAATGAACTTATACATAAACACAAGCAATCTTCCAAAATCCAAATGCAAATTTCATTAATAACAAAAGTAAAAGTTTTACAAAGCTTTAATGGCATTTCAAGCCATAATACATCATTTGAGTTCAAGAACCAAAAATGCAAAATACACTTGAACTAATAAAACTTGACATGCGGCTAAAGCCTTGAATTCCCAAAACTCTAACAAAAATACAAAGGTATGTCAATTCGGAGTGATGCCGTACTCTTGACCTACTCAATCTCTTGCTCATCACCTGAATAGGGGGAGGAGAATGGGGGTGAGCTATAAAGCTCGTGGGCAACAGATTTATAATAAAGGAACAAGCAAAAACATTTTCAAAAGCTCATTGCCATCGTACTTTTTCGAAACCGTAGTAATTTCACATGTAATTATCATCATCTCAAAATGCTTGATTTTCAAATAATTCATGAGCAATTAAAAATTGTGTATACATTAAACTTTTCAACAGATCATAAGTATAGAAGCACATTAGAATGGTTTGGGTAAGTCCAAATTCATGACCCACTACACATTCCCATACAATGGTCCTGTGTAGCCGTAAATTCTTGAGGGAATCTCTGAGGGAGCTCCATGCCACTAGCAGATAGGCGGGAGAAGCCTATACTTGGGTCAACGTGCATGTGATAGTTCTTAAGGGACTACCACAAACCCACATAACACATATAGTTCAAAATCTTGAAATCTTGTTGCCCAATATGGCACATTTTCTTGAAAACTTGCTTTTCATAAACTTGATATCCTTGCAAAAATCATTTCCACAAACATAATTTCATAAACATGTATTCTTTTAAATGGAAGCCCTTTTTCAAAATCCTTTCATCAATCATCAACACAAATCATGTAGCAAACATATAACAATTTCACAATTCATTCAAAAAGCAAATAAGGCAA
>JANZLX010171230.1:0-13312 GCA_025531955.1 Erythroxylum orinocense
TTTGGGACAATTAGATCATGTGTATTTTGATGTTGTATTATTCGAAGTATATTTATTTTGGAATGTAAATAATGGGGCATGAAATTGTGTATATTGAATTGAGATATGAATGTGACTTGAATTTAGATGAATGTGATTGAATGTGATATGGGTTCCGGACAGGAAGTTCGAGGAATTGTGGGTTTTGTTTTGGATTATTAGAAGTGTTGGTGATGTTGTCGCCTGCAACCAAATATAAAAGAAATCACTTCCGTTAAAACAAATTAATGTACTAACGGTAAGCGAATATTGTTCCCACGAGGAATCTCTAACGGTAAAGGTTAGCTAGTTCAAACGAAAATAAAGAGAGGGGTTTTGTCACGGTAATTATATAAAACCAAAATTGAAAAATCGCAAATTGAAATAATAATTAAATATGAAAATTCAATAGGAAAAATACCTTAGTTTCGGTCACCGATGTTATCATGCTATTATGGATCCTTGACATAAAATTGTAATTGTTAACAAACATTCATTGGGGAAACTTCTCTTAAGTGTAATGACTAGAACCATGTATCCTAGCAATCTTATTAAACAACAACCTAGATACGATCATAGGTAAATTGAATAATAGCATTAAAAACCAATGACAAGTGATAAACATGCATGACATGTAATCAATCAAGGAATATTTTCTTAGAATTTTCCAACTCTAACGTAGAGAGGTTAATCCTAATTGCTACTTATGATTACCGAAACTGAACGTCATATTTTGTTAATCTAGCGGTTGAATCAATTAATTTCTGGTAGCGCTCCTAGAAACCAACAAATCCAATTAAAAAGAATATATCTGAAAATATTCAATGTTCATCAATAATCATAAAAATTATCAAGAAAATCTCACCATAATAACATGTAACATGGATCCCTAAATCAAGAT
This sequence comes from Erythroxylum orinocense, assembly GCA_025531955.1. NCBI lineage: Eukaryota > Viridiplantae > Streptophyta > Magnoliopsida > Malpighiales > Erythroxylaceae > Erythroxylum > Erythroxylum orinocense. Next base: position 920 of record JANZLX010171230.1, read on the forward strand.
AAGAAAATTAGCTACTCATAATTAAATTGAAATCAAAGAAAACAACAAAAGAAATAGTCTCCATAACTAGTCTTTAATGATAAAATCGAAAATCCCTAATTAAAATCTGCAGAAAAATAAGAGCAAGAAAATAGAATGTGCAGTCAATGTGAAGATAAGAAAAACCAGCAAAATAGGAAGGTGTGTCAGCCACCAATCCAAAACCTACGAAGGTACTACTGGAATGACACAAAAAATCAAGAAAGCAAGGGTGCGGCAGCCAAGAAGGAATGATACATGATCATCCTAAAACCCTATTCTAAAACCTAACCTAATCTACGATTGCTTTCTTTCCAACCCTAATACCCCTTTATACAAGATGCGGCAATCAACATGAAGCTTCCTCTTTTAATGGAATCTCTCCATTATCTTGATTTGATTTCGTCCAGATTAGGTGGTCTTCTAATTTTGGTGGAAGTCTTCTTGGAAAGAAGTCCAGAAGATCTTGGATGGTTGTGTTTTAATCAAAAATGAATTCTGGAAAAAATTGCAGTTTTAAGATTCCATCCTTAGGCGTACCCACGCCTAATTTCTTAATTTCGTCCAGATTGAAAATTTTCGAATTTCTTTCATTCTTTTGCGCCTTTTTGGTCCTTTTTGGTCCTTAAAGTGTTGAAAGCCATCTGTAAACAATTATAAAGCAATTCCATCAAATTCGGATACCAATTTCAACATATTGACGACAATTACGCTCAAAATATATGCATTTTAATTGACTTAACAAAAATACAATAAAATAAAACGCTAACAGCTTATCAATAATTTGCTTTTTCCTCAATTGGCATACATTATGTTTGAATTTGAAAATTTGATATACATGTTATTGCGACTAATTAGTGAGATGAATTTGTCTTAAATGATATATATATATATAAACTCAATTAAAACCAATAATGAAAAAAAAATGACACTAAGGAGTGACTTTCCTTTTGGCCCAATATGGAATAACTTGAATTAGCTATTATGAGTTTATATCATTAAAATTTAGAAATACCTATTATGAGATTATATCATTAAATTTCAGTGAAATTTAATTAAATTTGCCCTTAGCAAAATAAATAGGAATTGAATGAATGTAATAAGGTTGGCATGCCAATTAGAGAGTTAGCAGTACTATTTTATGATATGTATTACCAAACTATATGATTTTAAGAGCTCGGTTTCGCTGTGAATGATTTGATTTGTGTTATGGACTGCATGGTTTCGAGAGCTTGATCCCAATATGTATATAAAAAAGGCACCGTATGGTTCTGAGAACTCAGTCCTGTATTTTTAAAATCTCATTTATCCAAGTCGATGATGCAAGGGCAATTATATAAAAATATATAAATGTGTCACCAATGATGAAAGACTGCAATTAGAAGTAGTAATTGGTTGTAAAATTAAATTATACAATTTACTGATCGTCATGTAATTAAATATGAATGAATATAATAGATACATGCATGTATTTCATAAGGTAATTTTAATGCCTAGTTATGTTTAGAAATAAATCAAGATATTTATATTTGAAAAAAAATATTATTAGTTATGGTTGAATGAATTGAATTGGATGAGAAATGCAAATGCTTGAACACCACTAAGTCTATAGCTTAGTGCGTGGTTTTCTTTCCTCGTGCAAGTTTCGAAAAAAAATAGAAAAAAGCTATAATGGGTCTACTACAAGGACTAGAGTCATATAAAGGATTACGGAAAACTTTGAGGTGGGTGTAATACAGAATTATATTTTATTTTGGTTATGACATGTACACATAAAGAAATGACAGATCTTATAGAATTATATTGTGAATTATATATGAAAGTTATGTATGAAATTTGGTTTAGATGAGTTAAAATGTATTAGAGGATGGACAAATTATTTTGTCAATGAGCTTGACATAAAGATGGATAGTTAAGTGAAATGAATGAGAAGTGTATTGAAATTTCTTGCAGGTGGTTTTAAGTAAATATAGAGGAAAGTATGTCAAAATTTTTATAACGTGAATAGTATTTGCTAGAATAATGAGGTTTTAATTGGAAAATTTTGTAATTCGAAATTCTAGGTGTTTAAGGATGTGATAATACTTGGTATTCTAATTCCAGTATCAAGTATGGGGTATTACACTCTAAGTACAATCTTCTCCAATCTTGTCATTGGAGCTTCAGGGTGTGTTCTTTTAATATGTCCGAACATTCTAAGCCATGTCTTTTTAATTTTTCATTAATATTATTCACCTTTAATTTGTCTTACCATTATATTCCTTACTTTATCTCTTCTAATAAGGTTACACATATAACGAAGCATCATCATCTTCTCCACTGTTAGCATATGACTATGCGCCTGCTTGATAAGCTACCACTTTGCTCTATATAGCATGGTTGGCCTAATCACTAAAAGATAAAATTTACTTTTGAGCTTGAGTGGTATCCTCTTGTCACATAAAACTCCTAATTCACTTTAGTACAAAAAGTAATAAAATGGGAGAATAGTTCACAATGCTTTTTCATTATACACAACCAAGCCATATGAGAAAAATCATCAACAAATGTAATAAAGCATTGAAACCCAATTTTAGACACCACTAGATATGGACCCAAATATTAGATGTATTAATTCAAAATAAAAATAGATCGTTTTATTAACTTGGGGGAGAGAAGACACATGATGCTGCTTGGTAAATTAACAAAACTCACATTCATAACTAGATACATTATGAAATTGATGACATAACTTCTTCGATAAAGGTAAAGAGGGATGTCCTTATCGATAATGAGCTTCAAAGTGATACGTTTTAAGAAAGAAGAATGAGATGAGGTAGAATAAAAAGAATAAGTAGGCAGATCAAAGAAGAAGAAGAGAATGAATATAAGGAAGATAAGGAGAAAGCTGAGGGGGAAGGGCTTTTACTAAATAATTATAGAGCTCACGATATTCTAAGCATATTCCTTACAAATATTAATAAAACTATTAATAATCCATAACAACAACTTGCAGGCTGTCATAATAGAAGTTGAATTGCCTTCTAGCCGTTTCCCAAAATCATCTTATCGCCAACTTCAATGGCTTGGTTAGGTGATCAATGATTCCTAGGATGACAATGGTACCTTTTAAAGGTGGCAACCCTTCAATGAAATCCATGATGAGGTCAATAAACATAAACTCATGGATATGCAAAGGTTGTAAGAGTCCTAGAGAGGCCACATTTTTCACTTTTTTTTATTGTTAACATCACATCATTAAACATATTCTTTGACATCACCGTGCAATCCCCTTTAATATAAAACAACAAATATTCTATTAGTTGTAACATAAACTATAAAGTGCCCTCTAACAGGAGTTTTATGAAAATTCTTGTTCAGTTTCTCCCTCAAGTGAGGATTGGCTCTAAACAATTTTCCTTTAAGCCTTAATTCTCCCTTTTATTAGTTATAAGTTGGAAGAGAAAAACTATCATGTAATTTTACTGTCAATTATATGTTGAAGGGGCAACATCAGTCTTTTAAATCTTTTTTCCTTGATGATAGAAGTTAAAAATATGAGCTTTAATATTTACCCCTTGGAGCTCTATGTTAGATAATCGATATAAGGCATCTCCAACCTTGTTTTCTCTAGTCTCTACCCTTTCGATATTGGATCTCATAGTCAAACTGCAACAAATTGGCAAGCCATGCCTTTTATGTAGGTGTGGTTAACCTTTGCTTTAACAGGTATTTGAGACTTTGGTGGTCAGTACGGATCACGAAATGTTGATTAACAAAATAGGTTTCCCATTTCTTCAAGGCTAAGGAAATGGCTAGCATCTCTTTTTCATAGATGGAAAGAGATTGGTTTTTAGGAGACAATGCCTTACTAATAAAGCAGAAAGGGTGACCCTCTTGTGTTAGTACATAACCAGTGCTATCACCATAAGCATATGTTTTGATTGTAAAGGGCTGCGAAAAATTTGGCAGAGCAAGGGTATAAACAATAACAATAACTTCCTTGAGCCTATTAAAAGCCTATTGCGCCTTAAGATTCCACACAAATGCATCTTTCTTGAGTAGATCATTCAAAGGAGTTACAATCTTGCTATAATTAGTCACAAAACATCTATAGTAACCAATTAAGCCCATAAATCCTCTCAATTGCCTGAGGTTCTCTACAACAGGCCATTTTTGGATAGCCTCATATTTGACAAGATTTGTCTTCACTCATTCTCCTAAGATGATATGCCCTAAGTATTCCATACTATAGCTGTATAGCAACCAATGAAGCATTTTTTTCCTTTTAGCAAACAGCTGATACTCTTGCAACTTCTTTAGAATATATGTCCCGAAGGATCTTCTCTAGGAATACTGTATATGAGGTTATCATCAAAGAAAACTAACATATATTTCCTCAAATACTATTGAAAGGCATAATTCATCAAATGTTGGAAAGTAGAGGGGGCACTTGTGAGGCCAATGACATCATTAAGAACTCGTAATGATCTTCATAATGCATCTTAATTGCTAATATCCAAACCTCAAGTCTATCTTAAAAAATGTAGTGGATCCTCCTGACTCATCTAATAACTCTTTAATAACAAGTAAGATAAACTTTTCTTTGATTGTGGCTTGATTGAGCTCTCTATAGTCGACATACATCCTCCAGGTATGATCCTTCTTTTTCACTAGCATAACCAAACTTGAAAAGGGGCTATCACTTCTTCTGATACCTACTGCATTTAACATCTCATAAGCCATCTTCTCAATCACATCCTTTTGTAGGCTAGCATATCTATAAAGTCAACTATTGATGGGATGACTACCTTCCTTAAGTTTGATCCTGTGATCAAATTCCCTCAGAGGGGTATTGATATTATTTCCTCGTACATTGTTTGCAACTCCTTCAAGAACAACTGCATCTCACTCCAAAACTCTTACTTAGCATAATCTCCTAATCCATTCATTGCTAGGAGTTCAGGTAAGTAACCATACCCAAAAATTGTTGGGCTTTAACTAACATTTTATGAATTTGAATGGTCTGAACCATTTCCAATTTTCCCTTCTTATAACCTTTTAGCACATACTTTTGACCCAAGAGCTTAAAAGACATTCAAAGATCCTTGAAGTTCCAGAGGATATCTCCAAGTGTAGATAGCCATTGAGTGCCTAAAATCAAAACATAATTATCCAAAGGCAGGATGTATACAACTGTTCCAAATTGTTAACCTTGCTTCATCCATTGAAACTCCTCACAAACTACACTACAATCAATTGCTTAGTTATTAGCTACAGTTACCTTAAGAGCTCTGGTCTCTTGAACTACACATCTAATCTTCTTCACTACCTTCTCACTCAGGAAGTTATGAGTAGTTCCATAATCTATCAGAATATACAACATCATACGTCCGCATTATCCCTCCACTCTAATGGTTTTAAACCCTTATTGTCCTATAAGAGCATGAAATGATAACCCCACCTCTGTATGTTATTTTACCATTTCATTAGCATCTCTATTCCTATTACAAGTATCCACTAGTAACAAGGAAATATGTAATATTTATGACTAGGGACATATTTCTTTGCACATCACAAACATAGTCCTTTAGCTCTTATTTCATTGATTTCTTTGGTTGTAAGGGTATAAGGAGTATTTGAGCTTAATGGTTTAGTGTTTAGGGTAGGTAATGACCCATTTGAAGGTAATTTTAGGTTTGTAATTTGGGTTTTTGTTTGGGTACTAATTTTTGTAGTTATATTAGGAATCAATGGAGTTATGTACTGTTGGCTATGTAGTGGTTTCAATTTAATGGTTACGCTAGTCGGGGAAGTATTAGTGCTAGGATTTGGCTTCTACAAATTTGCAGCTATTTGTAGCTCCTATAATCAAGCCAAGGAATAGGCTTCAACTAGTTTTTAGGCTTAAACATTCATACATTCATCTGTATTTCATCGAGCAATCTTGGAAAAAACATGCTCAAGGCATTGCTTTCGATAATCTCAACTTTTAGATACAACTCGAATTTATGATATGCCTAAGGGGTTTTATCAGGTTGAACAACAAGACTAATCCCTTCAACATTATTTTATAAGTTTCAAAAAGATCTATGAAGAATTAAATATATTTTTAATGTTTGTCCCTAATATTAAAGTCCAACAAGCCCAATAGGAGCAAATGACAATTATGATTCTTTTGACTGTACTTAATTCATAGTTTGTAAAATTCACCTTTCACCAAATATATGCTGTCAACAAGACATCATAAGCTCTTTTTACAGGGTATATAACAATTGGAAGGAAATATAAAGGGTCTATAATTTAAAGATTAATGAAAATGTAAATCCCTAGGAAACAAATTGTACAATCTAGTTATCTAATATCATATTCCAAAAGAAAATTTACGTTATCATTTAGTTCTAAGAGTGCATCTATTTGAATTAAAAAACAAATTGTAACAATCAATACTATACTAAGAAAGAATAAATTGAAGAGATTAATCAAGCTTCCAAATTGGAAGAAGTAAAAGGCTATAGTTATTACTACAACAGACATAATAATATACTAGTAGAAGCACATTATTTTGACCTGTCAATAGGTCTTTTAACAAGTGACATTCAAGTAAAGAGTAAGTAGTTATTAATTCAAGGACCAATTTTGGGATATTTGACTTATCCCAAGGGTTATGTCTATGCCGTGCAAACAAGGTATGGATTCTAAAATAACAATTATGATAAAAAAAAAAGTACAAATGAATCAGTTACAAGATATAATGAAGCAATTTTACAAACAAGAAGTAAAAATGAGACTAATGGAACTTTGGTAAGTACCGGTTGTTATGGTGGTGCTTGCTGTGGTAATTTTGGAATTGGGGGGGGGTCTTTTGGCTTGTTTCAATCGTCTGAACTCTAACCCCTCGTTGTTTTTCAATCACAGAGAAAACTAAGAATATTAGACTAATATGGAAATGGGAAAGACTAGGGAGAAAACCATCAAAAGAAAATGGGAGAGAGTAAACTTGGTTTTGTATTTGACTTTGGTAAAAAACCAAGCCAAATTGGCTTTGAATATCTTTGGACAACTTCATTGAAGTTGTCCTTATAATCCCATATTTATAGGAGGTATAGTCGATAGTATAGTCAGTTATTACCGACTATACTTCCTATAAATATGGCCATTACATTGTATTGTACAAAAAAATCAAGAAAGAAAAGTGAGTGAAAAGAAAGGTTGTGTAGTGTGTGGAAGCCTTGTAAGGTTCTTAACGCCAATGAGCTGTGTCGTAAGAAATAAAGTGAGTGTGTATTTTGTTAAACAAGTTTATTTTTAGGCAATCTTTTTGCCAACATCTGGTATTAGAGCTTAGTTAAAGTGCTCATATAGATCAAGATGGCTTCCAGTTCAACAACTAAAGTTCAACAAGTTCAACCAATGAAATTATCTATTTTCAAGTTTGATGGCACAAAACGTATAAAGGAGTAGACACAATTAAACGAGCAAGACTACAAGGTTTGAAAAGGCAATACGAGTTGATGAAGCAAGGCAAAGATGAAAGTATTCGTAATTATTAGTCGCAAATGGAAAAATTGATCAATGAGATGAAAAATAATGGTCATAAAATTACGAAGAAAGATATCATGGAGAAGATCATGCGGACATTGACAAGTTGATTTGATTATGTTATGGCAGCCATTGAAGAGTCTAAATGTTTGGAGTCCATTACTCTCAATGATTTGCAAGCCTCAATAGAGTCTCATGAAATGTGTAGAGTGAAAAATCACCAAACACAACGTAACAAGTTTTAAAAGCCCAAGTAAGTTTGAAAAATGAGAAGGAAACTGCAATAGAGAAAACAAAGCATACTTGAAGAAGTTTAAATTTTAGAGGCAGAAGAGGTAAAAATTTCAGAACCAATTCTAGACCAGGAGTAAGGGAGAGTGAATCTCCTTAGGATAAATCCAATATTCAATGTTACAAGGGCAAAAAGTTTGGTCACTATCAATCTAAGTGCAAGTCATATATTCAGTGCCATAATTGTAAAAAATATGGTCACTATAATAAAGAATGTCATGCTTGAAGACAATAACATAAAGATAATAGAGTTGGAGTCACTGAGAATAATAACCCAAAGACCTTGTTGATGGCTTCTCATAAAACTAGTAAAAGTGTCAACTGCCAATGATTGTTAGATTCATGTTGCAACAATCACTCAAGCAGAAACAAAGAAGTTTTTACTGAATTAGATGAATCATTTCATTCTTCTATAAAGCTTGTCAATAACTATCAGATTCCAGTCTTGGGAAAAGGAAAGATTGCTATAAAATTAAATAATGGATCTTTAAATTACATTTATGATGTGTACTATGCTCCTACTCTTTGTCAAAATCTATTAAACGTTGGATAACTATCAGCAAAGAGTTACGATTTAAACTTCAATAAAGATGGGTGCACCATGAGTGATATAAAAAAAGGCATGATCGTAAGGAAAAAAAGTGGCATCCAATTTACTGTAATACTATAATTATCAATAATAATTGACTATCGCACATGCGACTTAGGCACTTGAATTGGAAACATTAATTTTCTTGTAAATAAAGAGTGGGTTTCATGCTTGCTAACCATTCAAGAACCTAACCAGATTTGTGAGTCAAATGTGATGGCAAAAAAGCATAGAGATCCATTTCCTAAAAAACAGGTATAGAGAGCCAAATATCTATTAGAGCTCGTGCATTTGGATCTATGTTATATGGGGGTTCCAAAAAATAAAGGTAAAAAATACTTTATTATATTTATTGATGATTATATTAGAAAGGCATGGGTTTATTTTTTGAAGCAAAAATCTAAGGCATGTGAAGTACTTAAGAATTTTGTAGCATATATTAAAAAACTAAGTAGCTATTCTTTTAAGACTTTGAGAATGGATAGAGGCACATAGTATATTGCTTGTGATGATTTCTTAAGAAAGCATGAAATTAAGCTTTAGTTGACAGTTAGGTACAGTCCTCAACAAAATGGAGTGGTAGAAAGGAAAAATAGAACTATCATGGATATGGTGAGAAACAAGTTATTTTGTAAAAAGTTACGTTAAAATTTTTAGACAGAGTTCGTGACTTGCATGATCTATATTTTGAATAGGTGTCCTATTAAAAGTGTTCGTGATAAAACTCTACAAGAAGCATGAAGTGGACAAAAGTCTAATCTTAGTTATATGAGAGTGTTTGGATGCATAGCATATTCACATGTGCTTGATGAGTTGAGAAAGAAGCTAGATCATAAAGCAAAAAATTGTATGTTTCTTGGTTATAAAATGGAAACAAAAGGTTATAAGGTTTATAACCCAAAGTGATCATCAGTCGGGATGTTACGTTTGAAGAAGATGGAGTATAAGATTGGTCAAAAAAGAAATCATTGCCAGTATCGGTGTTCATAAACAATGAATTGGAAATGACTAACTGGAGGGTCATCTTTACCTCTAGTTCCTAAGGAGTTAACTCATGTTGATCCTGACGCATCATCTCCTCCTACTTCACCTTTATTATGGCGCTCACAATGATAACACCATCAACTCACTTATTTGAATGATTATCAAGTAGGTGATAATGACAATGATGAGGAAATTGTGGCCCATTATGTCTTCTTTGCAGGTTGTGAACTAATAATGTTCGAGGAAGCAATAAATGATGTTCGTTGGATTAATGCAATGGATGAAGGAATATGTGCTGTACAAAAGCATAACACATGGGAGTTAATCACTTTACCAAAAGAAAAGAAGCCTATTGGTGTCAAATGGGTATATAAGACAAAGTACAAGCCTAATGGAGAAGTGGAACACGTAAAAGTCAGGTATCGATTATTCTGAAGTATTTGCTCCCATTGCCAGATTGAATAAAGTACATTTGATCATTTCACTTAATTGGAAGATTTATCAAATATATGTCAAATTAGCCTTTTTCAATGGTATACTTGAAGAAGAAATATAAGTTGAGCAACCATCAAAATATGTAAAACAAGGAGAATAAGATAAGGTTTATCGGGTAAAGAAGGCATTGTATGGTCTTAAACAAGCAACAAGGGCATGATATATTCGTATTGATACTTATTTCATTGCACTTGATTTTCAGAAGTGACTATATGAACATACTTTGTATATCAAGATCAACAAGGAAAGAGACATTGTTATAGTTTGTCTCTATATAGATGATTTGATCTTTATTGGTAATAATCAAGACTATTATTGGAATTCAAGGAGGATATGGTTGCTTACTTTGAGATGATAGATATAAGATTAATGTCCTACTTTCTTGGTATCGAGGTAAATCAAACAAATGAAAGCATATTTATTTAACAACGGAAATATATAGAAGATATTTTAAAGAAATTCAAGATGAATGTGTTCAAGCCAATTTTAACATCAGTTGAAGAAAGGTTAAAGCTTGTGAAAGATGACAGTGGTGATTTGGTTGATGCAACAAACATTAAAAGACTTATTGGTAAGTCTGAGATACCTAATTGCAACTAAGCCAGATATTGTTTACTGAGCGGGAATTGTGAGCATATTTATGGATTCACCATGACAATCTCATTGGCAAGCCACAAAACAAATTTTAAGATATATTAAAGGTATGATTGATAATGGTATATTTCATTCAAACAATAAGAATATATGACTAATTAGATAGAGGCCCTGCTTGGTAATAAGCGGATTGTATTAGCTGTTAATTGATTCTATCAACGGTTATCTAATAGTTGATTTGACCAGCAGTTTAACATTAGCTATTTATTAAAGATGTTTGGTAAAATTAGTTGTTCAGTATTAATTATTTAAATATAAAATGATTTATGAGGGCATGACGTAAAATAAAAGAATTTATAAGGCCATGTTTAGATATTTAATTTTACAAAAATTTAAGCTTTAAACTTTAATAAACAACATAGAACATTCTTAAAAATTTTGTCACCATGACATGTTTTTTATTTTGTAACAAAAAAACTTATTTCAATGGTAAAAAAAAACTCCCAAGTTTTGTAACTAAAAAACTTACTTCATTGTAAAATTTTTTATCATTGTAGAATACATACACGTTTTTTACTTTGAATTATCCACAATAACACTATAGCATAATTAGTGTAATTCAAAAATTATGAAAAGAAGGTATAATTGGTTTTTTATTTATTAATTTTTAGCTGATCATAAAAAAAGCTCATTTTACGGAGCTTTTAGAAATCAACTTATTGAGGTTAAATAAGCTAACCAATAAGTCATCTACTAAATACATGAATAACTTTTAAAAATGGTCAAAAAGCTAACTTTAAGTCAATAAGTTAAAAAGCAACTTATCAGTTATTTGCCAAACACCTCCATATAGACCATGATTGTTCTAGTGACATTGAAAAGAGAGAAAACGCTTTAGGTTGTCTTTTATCTTAGTTCTGGAGCATTTTCTTGGTCTTCAAAGAAACAAGCAGTTGTTCTTTCAACTGCAGAAGTAGTGTTGGAACCCGATATTGAGACCGGATCCCAACCGGAAAACGGAAAACGAATAGCGAAACAAAGAAAGCGAAGGATCGTGAATACGGAAAACAAATCGAATCGAATCGAGAAAACTAATGTCCGACATCCGGTAACGAAGATTGATCGAGAAACGAAGCGAGACGCGTTGAAAACCCGAAGACTAATCCGAAACCGGTATAATTTTTTTTCATACATTTATATTCTCTTTCTCTTTGTTCAAACTCATTCAAAATATAACCAATCTATACAATTTCCTTTTTGAAAACTCACCCTCGCATAAATTTCAATTCATTTAATTCTTTTTAATCATTTTCTTATTCATTCATATAAAACCTCAAACTCATTTTTAAACTCATTTTACTGAAATTTCGACAGCATAACGGCTGTATTTTGACAACCCAAAAATTTCTGCAAAGGCAAAATATACTTCTAATATAAAGCCAAACCTAACTCAGAATCATCGGACCTCCCGTCCGGAATCCAAACACCAGCAACAAAGCAATCCTATGTCTAACACTTCAAAAGTCTCAATCCATAATTTCAAACGCAAATCCACAATCAAGTCATAATCATTTTTCAAAATAATATACAAATTCATACTCTATCTCAATACAACCCAATCATCTTCATAAATCAAAACCATACACAAGTTTATACCTCAAATTCAATACATAATCCATAAATCTTTTACACAACTTCAATTCCATACATAATTTCATAATTCATATACAAATTCATACTTCAGTGACAAACCTAAGTGGCATTTTCAAGCCACGGTACAAAACCAAATCGCAAAATCCAAATCATACAAATTACAAAACATGTAAAAATCGAACTAAAGTCTTGACCGACTTCCATCCAATCTCCTGCTCGAAAACCTGGAGATGGGGATGAAAGGGGGG
>JANZLX010171298.1:0-13302 GCA_025531955.1 Erythroxylum orinocense
CTAGTTAAAAATTACATTTCAAAGCACACTATTCATCACACTATTCATCATCTCCTTCACCGAACTACACCTCTCATTTCTTGTTTTTTTTCTTTTTTTTAACTACTTAATTTTAAACTAACTTATTCAGCTTTTCTAACCCACCAGAATCATCAGAAACAACTCTATACTCCAAAACTTAGAAATCCAAAATGCCACATTTTCACTCTCTCTCTACGGTATACTTTTAAAAATTCATATATATTTTCTTTCATTTATTCTATCTAATCCTACACCTCATTTAACTCATCCCAACCTATCAAAATCATTTTCCATAAGCCCATGCGTGATCAGTAACGAAAACAAAAACAAACAGATAATCTGCGTATGTGATAAACAAAAACAGAGGATGAGATCCTCATGAAAACATATATATATATATATATAGGTCTCAGTTTAATTTAAACCAAGCATGTAAAATAAAACAGAACACATAGATATGTTGATATATCAAGGTTTCAAAGCCATGCATGTACGTTAATATATACACCATAAAAACAGAGTATCACCGAAACTATTCATACCCTATTTTATCAACACCCAGAACCGAACATATATATATATATATATATCACGGTTTCAAAGCTTGCATGCATATAAATCTTTACACCTATAAAGTATCATTCAGTTCATTACCACCGAAACCACACTTCTCCTAACTAACTACTCAAGATAAAAATCATATGCAAACTCAACAACAGTAAACATCAACAGGTTACTTACTTTCGACAGTGAAAGTGAGAAGCTTAGTTGTTTTTGGTGAATAACAAAGCAACCAAAGGCATTTTATTCTTTTTCAAAACCAAAGTATGAGATGTCAGCTTTGTTTTGCATGAAAGACAAGTATATCAAAGACGTGTCATATAATAGCTAAATGTCTCTTAAACCGGCTTCCACGAGTCACTACATCCTCGTCCATAATTTATTATTTATTATTATTTATTTATTCTTTCTTAATCAAACAAATACATGGGTATTATTCGTAAAACAAACAAATGCCCAAGATTTTCTGAAAATTCCTAAAATTTACCAAAAATTAAGAAATAATAATATAACTCTCCAATTAAATTTTTAACTCAAAATTAATTCACTAACAATTTCTAAAAATATTCAAAGTATACGAAAATCGCCAAAATTATATTAATACAGTCCGAATAAATCAGAAATCTTATTAAACCAATTTACCCAGAAAATGTCATGAATGCATGCCAAAATACTTATGCACAATTTAGCAAATATTCGAATAGCAAGCATAAAACGTACTAAATTTCGTTAATATTCTAATCCCTAATTTGGGGCGTTACACACACTATGAAACATGGTGGTGTGACCTTTATCAACACTCGAAGTAGAGAACTTAATTTATGTGAAATTTATGCTTTAATATTAATTCTTAATAATTATCACTTATTAACATAAACATTGCCTCTTGATAGGACCAAATACAAGAAAAAATTCAATGATAGTCTCAGCACTCTGAAACTGTTGATGAGAGTCAAGCATATTTTGATGTAGTGGGTGGTAGAGATCGTCATAGAAGGATCTTCGGTTTAGGTTCATTTGTGAACGCATGCTATTTGCAATCTTCCACGTCCAATACAGCTGCATATAGTAGGCGGTTGACATCCAATGAGAGAATTGTTCAACTTGAGAGCACATAACCAATGTTTTTAAAATCGGATCGGACCGACTGGTTCGACCAGAATAAATATGAACCAGCCTAATTTTCTATCCGATTTAAGTTAATAACCTGTTATAAGAAGAAACCGACCAGCTAAGTAATAAATCGGAAATTTTTTTAAAAAGCTAACCCAAAAATTGGCTGGTTCTTGGAAGACCTATAAAGTAGTTTGAAAATTTGTCAACATATAGGGTCCACCCATAAATTTTACAGACCAACTCATAAATGCTCTAAACTTGCATTAATTGCTTCAAAATGCAATTAATGCTTCACAATGTACGGAGTGCATTAATTGAAGTTGTTCTTTTCTTTTAAAGTTGCAAATCTTCTATGCCAAAGTTTTCACTTTTTTTTCAATTCTTTTATACAATTTAATTAATAAATTATATTTATATTTATATTTATATTTTTAAATTAAAATATTAATTAATTAAAATTTTTAAAAAATAAATTACTACTTTTATTTATTTAAGCTCACTAATAAATTGTATTTATCAAAATTTAGGATCAATATTTATCTCTTTATACTTAAATTATAAAAATTTGATATTATTATTGTTAAAAATGATTATTATTTTTATTATAAATTTGTTTAATAAATTGAATTATTAATTAATATATAAAAGTAATTTTGCTTAATATAATTTAACAATATGTTAAAATATAATATTTAAACTATAAATAATTATGTTTAAAGGATATGGAAAATTTAAAATAAAGTTAGAGTATTTTTTATTCATTTTCTTTAAACATATTTCCACTTTTATTAGTCTTTAAATAAATGATAATATAAAATTATTATTTTTATTTTAAATTTATGTTATATTCAATATTAGTTTAAATTATAATTATTATTAGTTTATTAGAGATTAATAGACAATATTAATGCATTTTATTTCAATAAAATATTTTATTTTATACTATATCTTACTTTTTCTTATAATTTTTGCTTTTTATTTATTATAAATCGGTTTTATAGCGGCTTAATACTAGTTGAACCTTTAAACCTTAAATTTTTTACTTGACTGGTTTGATGTATGGTCCGATTTTTAAAATATTGCACATAACATATGCTGACAACTCAGTTGCAACAATCGATGAAGTACGTAGCCTAGCTCTTTAATGAGATGGATGAGTTAACAGAGAGGAGTAGCACCTCATCGCACCAGTCATACCATCCGCCTTCACCAATTGAATAGCTTAGTTTTGCTACTCTCAAGTCATTTTGTATAAATTACATATTTATTGTTGTAGATAATAATTTTATTATCAATTAAGATAATTTTTACTTTATAATATCATTCAACTTACTGTTTAGATAAATTAAAAGTAGAAAAAAATTCAATATATTATCACCTATAACTGTAGAAATTAAATATCAATCATAAGATTATCAATCAAAATTGAAAAAAACAATATCAATGCATTATTTTTCGGTAAATTTAGTATTAAATTTACCGACGAAATAAGAACATTCTGTCTGTAAATAATTTACCGATAGAATAAGAACATTTTGTCCGTAAATAATTTACCGACGGAAAAGTTTACTGTGCTAATTTTGCTAACGAAACTTCAACAACTTGATCATCGCTAAATTTACTGATGCACATACAATATTCATCGCTAAATTTGTCGACAGAAAACAACTTACCATCGCTAAATGTTCGGATGAATTTTCAATACTTTGTCCTTAGGTAATATTTACCTGCGAAATAGAAAAATTGTACTCCAATTTTTACCCTATTCTCTTAAATTCTTGTTTCTGGTACAAAGATTGTTATTTTCCTTTAGAACGCCAACCTTATTTTGTCCAATCCAGAAAAGGAATGCTTTGTTGGATGGCTGTCATAGCAGCAAAATTGATTTAAGAAACTTATTCACTTCTTTTTTCTTTCTTTTGCACTTTGGGATCCTAGGTATCTTTAGTCCCTTTTTTCTGAGATTAGATACTGATTCGTACCCCAGAAAGATTTGTTCATTTTCACTTCGTCAAATGCTTATCTCGTTTGAAAATTTTCTCTTGCATTTTTGACAAAGGTTATCTTTTCTTTCCCTTTTTTTCTTTCAATTTTCTTTTCATGCCACCTTTTGTAAATTTCAGGTATGACTTTATTGTGAATACTAAGGACATGTATCTTTGAGGTGATAACGCTACCGTTATGGTTATAGCACTTGTAATTTACATGCCTTTACAACATACAAAATGTGATGGTTAACTCGGAGAGACTGCCCCTATTATCAACAGGGCCTAATCGATGTGAGCGAGCATTTGTGGGAAACACAATTGGCCAAGCAAATGGTGTTTATGACGGAGCTATCTTTAAGAGTATTGTGTTATCTAGCTCTACATTTGATGAAGCTCACTTGGAAAATGTTGTTTTTTAGGACACCATCATAGGTTACATTCGACATCCTACTTGTCACCTTCAGTTTTCAACTCGCTTGCCCACACCTCATTCAACTCATATATGATCAGCGGCTTTTCTTCTTCTTACTTCTCTTCTTGTTCTTTTTCTTCTTTTTCCTGTAAACAACTAAGAAAAGAAAATAAAATTTGGTTAGCGATAACATAAATTGCATCGCTTACCTTAGGGGATTGCATATCCTCTATCTTTTCTTGTATAACCTCTTCCTCTCCTAACTTTGCTTGCTCTTCTTTCTTTGCCTTGGCAGATTGACTCGGAAAAGGGGGTTGAACAACCATATTCTGCAGAGATGTTTGTGCCATTTCTAGTTTTTCAGATGTCTCTTTCGTTGCTTTTTTTCTACCTCTCTTCTGGAAATTTTCGAATGTGATTATTGCAATTTCCTACCACTCTGCAATGTGATAGCCTTCACAATTTGTTTGGGATTGATTTCTAGTTGTGCTAGAAAATTTTCAAAACTTTGTACTTCCAATCAATTTATAGCGTTGCCATTTGGATTATTTGATTTTCAATAATATTTTTGTTGATTTTTAATATTTCTTTGTTGATTTTCAATATTTCAAATACTTGCTTCAATACTCTGCTGAAACGTCAAAGTGTTAGAGGTCAAAACGTGAAAGTCTTCCTAGGGGGAAACATAAAATACCTTGGTTCATTATCATAGATTGATAATCAACATATTTCTTGCACGTGAACCACTTATGATGAAATACATACTTTCTGGTTGATTAATAATTGGTTCACAGGTATCTTGACGTACAAGTGCATTTAGCTGATGGATGTAAGAATGCAATGACATACATCGTAGACACATAATAAACCTTAATAAAAATTGAAACTTCCTAACTTTTTTTTTGATAAATCAGAGGAATATATTAGAAAGAAAAAATATGTACAAAATGTCCATTTACAAGTGCCCCTGGATGCACAACAATCGAATATAAAAAACTTGACACAAGCTAGGCAAGCTGAAACAAGGCAGGAAAGAAAAACCGACAGACAAAAGTAATACACTAGGAGCACCACAGAACCAAAGCAACTAATAACCAAGGGAAATGTGCCTGATGATCAATAGCCCAGAAGAATCAAACCACTAGAGAAGGCTGTTCATAGACTCCCTAGGCACCGAAATGGTCAAGGAAGGCAACCACCACGTAGAGAGTATATTGAACTATCAGGGATACCAAGGCAGGCAAACCTTGCCAAAGAATCCCGCTTACTACAACCTGGACAAAAACGGAACATATAACCTACAAAATAGAAAGCCTAAAAAGAAAATCACCTCCTCTCAGTGTATAGGCTGAGAAGTTCCCTAACGTAGGAGATCACTCTGAGAGACACTCTCTCCTCCACCATAGCTTCACTCTTGAAGGTGCGAGCATTTCGTTCGGTCTATATATGGTAAATTGTAATAGAAAGCAAAAGAGAGAAATGGATGATGGCAGGTACAGTGGATATGGAAACAGTGGTATACCAGGATAGGATATCGGAAAGAGAGGAAGGTGTGTTACTGGGCATATTAAAATGGGTGAGGCAATGTTCCTAAACTCCAAGGGAGAAAGGGCAAGTAAAAAATAAGTGGTCGATTGATTCATTTGCTGCGAGGTACAAGGAACAGTGATTAGGAGTATAGAGGTAGGGAAGTCTATCACGGGTTTGAAGCTTACGCAGGACTGCAAACCACAAGATAAACAAACAACGAGGAGGGCTGTATTTCGACCATACTAGACGGTGCCATGAAACCACCGGTAAAGGGGGTCGCAAAAGGTGATAGGCATAAGCATTGGTATAATACTTAGGGCTCGCTAGCCATTCCAACTTGCCCGATAAAGTGTCCTAACTTTTACTCCTTATTTAAATGTCTATTTTCTTGTAGAGGTGATGAAGGTCATGAGAATAATCTGTTTATCTATTAAAGAAAAATAAAGTGAATTGAAGTTGTTAGCTGAAAGCAATATCAGGTACATCATATTGATGCCTGAGTTAGCTTCATCTGGTTCGATGCTATGTGTAACAAGAACTGGGATCATTCATAGTAGGATGTTTGAGAGTCTGATGGGTAGAAGGTGTTGAAAATGAAAACCATAATTTTATAATATCTGTAGTCTTTGAACTTTAGCATAGAAAAAATTTTAGTTTTCAATCTATAGGCAGTATGGTTGGTTTTTTATTTTAACTTTTGTTTTTAGAAAACCAAATTGTACGAAGGTCAATAATCAAATGTTGGATAACACACTGCCACAATTCTTTGTAGGTGTGGACTTCTCCAATGTTGTTTTGGATCAGGTTAATTTTGGAAAATCTGAACTTGAAGGAGCTATCTTTAAGAGTATTGTGTTATCTAGCTCTACATTTGATGAAGCTCACTTGGAAAATGTTGTTTTTGGGGACACCATCATAGGTTACATTGATCTTTAGAAGCTTTACACAAATACCACCATTAGCACTGAAGGAAGAGTTGATCTAAGATGCCGGTGACCTCAGTTTGCTTTTGTAGTACTAATCTATATTAACAATATTTGTTGATCAACACGAAACAAGATTGGTTTTGGTGATTACGAAGCGATGCATAGTGCAGGTAACTTGTTTCATGACTTTTAGCAACCGAAGTGCCTTACGAAGCCTGTCCCCACTTACATAGGGCATAATTATAATATATTCGTTGATTAGAGATTGCCCTACAAGAGTAATTTTATAAATGTTAAAAGAACTAATCGCTTTACGCTTTTACTTGAGTGAAATAATAACTTAAATACTAGACTTTACAATTATTAGTTGCTTGTGCAAATAGAGAGCTCATTATTATTCGTAACATCCTTCTTGAATGTTTCTTGATACAAAACCTAACATTTTTGGTATTCTGGCAATTCTTTAATGGCTGTGAATCACATGTAAAGAAACCACGACAACAACAATGAATTTCAATTTTTTAGACAGGATTACTTCCTTAAAACGCATCATGAGAAGTCCGCATACATTTTAGTAATGCCAAAAACCAATTACATAAGTTCTAGGTGTGAGCTCCTCGACAGCAGCTTTCGAATCATGATATGTGCTTCTCTTGATGCTCTTGAAGTAGCTTTGCCAAAGACTTAGCGTCCTAGATATAGTGCACTTACTTCCTCAACATCAGCCTGTACAGGAAACCAATACAAACACGAAATTCTCTGTATTCACCAAGAGAAAATTTCATCCAAGTAGTCACAGCTTGGGTGTTGCAGTCAGGAAGATCTTGAAGTTCTATGCTCTAACAAGCACCAATCATGTTCTACGAAAAAACTCACCTTGCAAATCTTGTCTCGACCATTCATGTCACAATGTTAGCAGGTGCTAACAACTGAACCGCATGCCTGTAAAATTCATGATTGAATATGCTGGTGATATGAACAAGAATACACTGCAACTCGTAATGGCTTCACTAATAAAAACCTCAAGGATGTGTGTTGCCCAATCTCTCCCAAGAAGGTAAGACTTTCTTCATCAAGGGACAATTCCTCCACCTGTGCATGAATTGCTAATATCTGCCCAATGAACAAGGTGCCATTTTATATATGCTTTAGATTTTAATAGTTCATCCATATAAGGCATAATAAACACATCAGTTGCCACAACCTGTATCATTTCAGCAAGACCATAAATTTGAGTTCTGATAATAACCAATCGATCCAAGAGGTCAACAGGTATACCATGAGGACTATTCATATCAGTACCTCTGCAAATAAGTTAACATCAGAAGTAAGAAACCATGGTAAAGTCCAAAGCATTTGAAAGAAAAAATATCCAACTGGAAGGTCTACTTAATTGTTAACTTGAAGTATTACACATTAATGATGTATACAGGACATTAAAAATTACCGTGCATGCTAAAAGGTACAAAATAAAAACAAAAGATATCGCTGACAACAACGAAGCACATCTTTCACTTAAATGTTCAACATTTGCTTACCTTACATTACATATTCCTTTATTTGTAGTAAAGATCACAATTGGGGACAATGAGCTTTCCAAAGCAATATTTAAGTACAAAGAACACTCCATGTCCAGCATATGAACCTATGAAATGTGCTTTTGATTAGACAAAAAAAGCATGGAATGCAAACGAGAGACAAATGATCACTAAAGAGACAGGAGGACCTCATCAATGAATAGGACACCAGGTACAAGCTCAACGATTCCTTTTAAAATATCGATTCACAACCTATCATCAACAGAAATTTGTCATACATTAAGAATTTTGGAAGTTTGAAAAGCATGTATTTCTTTACCTCTCTACTCTCGACTTCCTCTGCTTCTCTGCCTTAACATGTATTTCACCACCATCGTCACCTCTACTGCTCCGCAACACAGAACCTTCTTTCCTTCTCTTCATTTTAAAACTCTAAACATTGTATCTCTGTAAATCTCACTGTTTTATTCAATATTTGGAGTTTCTCTCGAACAAAGCCTTTCAGGTTTACAACTGTGGTAAGCTCTCTCTTTTTCTTCTTTCCTACAATAATGATTGGTATTTAGGCAGTTTTATTTCAGTCATGTTTTGATTCTCTCCAGATTTGCTCTCTCCGTGCTCGGATCTTCACACATGGTACGTTTTCGCTCTCTGATCGATTATCTCTTCCTGGTCTCGATTCCTCAGTTTTTAGCTCTTCTTATGCTTCAATCTAGCTCCGTTGCTTGTGTAAAGAATGATTTGAGAGCTTAATGACTTATTTTTGGGATATTTACCTCTTTCTTTCTCTTGTAGTTTCTAGGTTTTCACCAAGTTTTAGTGGGTATTGCCAGATCTCCTCTCTTCGTGCTCGAATCTTAACACACGATATGCTTTCGCTCTCTGATTCTCTCTTCTTGATCTCGATTCCTCAGTTTTTAGCTCTTCTCTTACTTCAATCTGTCTTTGTTGATCCTTCGACTATCATCGAGTTTTTATTATGTGCACAGATGGGTCAACTGGGTTAAAGAGCTTCACTTCGGCGTGTCTCACGATTTTATTCAACATTTGGAGTTCCAAGCCAGATGAGAGAGACGATTGATTTTCTTTTCTGCTTCTTCATCATTTATGAGTTACTTTAGTTGGCAAAGAATTTTTTTCCCTTCAATAAACGGACTTAGGATTGATGCTTCTCATCTTTCTATGAGCCAGGGTAATATTTGAGGTGAATCCCCTTGTTAAGTAGTCATGCATTACGATAGGAACTCCCAATTCTCTAGCAAATACTGCCTTTTTCATCATTTCTTCACATGTACCTGCAGTAGCATTCAAATAATGCCCTTTGATTTCACTAGTTTCTGGAATTGTAATTACGACTGAAATGACTGAAAAAGATATATGAGTTAATATACGTTCTAACGTCGAAAATATCATAAAAATTTTGAACTTAAAAAAGTTGAAGACCTATTGGTTCTAACAGCTGATTGCAGAACGAAGGGTGAGCCTCTTCGACCAAAAAACCTTTTTTTGTCTTGGTCTCAAGTCAACACTAAACAAGTCCGAACTAATTGAATACTGGGTTAGTCTGGTTGGTTCTTTACGCCTAGTTTTGGCGTAGCAGCTATATTTCGATTCATCCTCTTTTTCCAAGGGTTTCATAATTGGACATTGAACTCATTTCATATGATGGGAGTTGTCGGTGTATTGGATGCTGCTCTGCTATGCGCTATTTGTAGCATAGTTGACGTTGGATCTAAAGGATCCACTCCTGGATAGATACCTTTAGCGGCTAATCCTCTTGATAATATAGTAGTAGCATCTAAATGTGAAAATGTCGTAGCAGGAGTAGGGTCGGTCAATTAGTCTACATGTAGTTGCAGGGCGCTGAAATATCCAAAATTTATCTCAGATACAGTATAAATAGAATCCGATCCTCCTTCATTTCTTTGTATTTTCTTTCATATTGATTCTATTTCTTTATTCTCTCCTATTCTTTATTCTCTCCTATGTAATTTTATATAGATCATCTATGAGTTGTATAGGGTACAAAGTTCATGATGCAAAACTTGCAAAAATCAATTCTTACTAAATCTTCTATTTCGATAAACCCGCTCTTATCAAAGATAGAGATAGACAATGAAGAAGGGCGGAATATTTTTTGACTTTTTTTTACCCCTTTTCTCGTTCAAATAGAAAAGACGTCGAACTTGTTCCTAGATCTCGAATTGAATTGATATATCAATATCGATTCAATTTGAGATCTCTTATTGAATTGCTCATTCAATGAGCATTCTCAATATTATGCCTTTTTTTATACATGTCAAAGTGATGGCAAAGAAAGAATCTCTTTTACATATCCATCTAGTTTATCACCTTTTTTGAAAATGATACAAAAAAAGGGTTTGCTTTGGCCGTTAAGAGTAGGTAACCCGTTCCCCGTGTCTTTCTTTCTATTGCATTATATCTCATCATGTCACATTTTAATTAAATTCATCAACCCAAATGGTGAATAAAAAAATGAAGATATCCTATTCAACTAATTTCGACGTCTTTTATTATAATAGTAGAATCGCGGATGCAAAGTCAAAATAAAGGATTCTGTCCAATACCATTGATGAAATAATCAAAAAATCCTAACTTTGACTTCTTATATCTTTCTATGTGATTAAAGATTTACGCTCATAGTACCTCATTTTCTGGTTACTATTTGATTGGTTGGTATAAAATTATCAAAGCTGGAGCAAGGAAGAGCCACAGTGTTGTCTTGAGTAAATGAGGTTCAGTCTTTATTCTACCCATCTTCTTTTACGCACCAACATTTAATAATTGCTTGCGATTTTGCTTATGTAGGCGGGGCTTTGCTGGTTAGGAAGGTATGCCTTTGTTTTTTTTAATTTACATGTCCTTGTTTTGTGTTATTTGCTCAGATGCAAGATTTTTTTTTCAAATTTTGTCATTGCTTAAGTTTATGCTAAATTTTTCACAGTTTAAATGTCCATGGTCCTGGAATTTAGTTGATCCCGTCCACGATAGTAATGGGGACTAGCAGTCTGATGGTTTGGTTTGCTTCTTCTCCCTGTTGTTTCCATACAATTTTTTTGAAGTTGCTTTGTTTTGTTGATGTTGTGTAAAATGGAGATGGGAAGCTTTCGAAAACTCCTTCTTCTACAACATAGGATTATTTGCCACAATCTTCACCAGTTTTGTTTTAGCATTATTGTCGTAGATTTTGATAACAATTGTTAATATGATTCTTTTTTTTTTACTCCTACGTAAATAAATAAAAAGTTGCTTTCAGACATTTTAATCTCCTCAAGTGTTAAATTAATTAAATCCTCCCCTATATCAAAGGCTGCAAATCCTATATCTCGACCTTTAATCTTTCAAAAACTGCACCGTCAATTTAGACATACATGCAACGTTATAAATGAGATCTTAATGATTTAATATTTGATAGATTTAACATCTCACATCATTGTTTCTTATTCAAAGGACTTAACATTATTTTAAAATGAATTGACTTAACATTAGGCTCTCAGCTTTTTCTCTCTCTTACTAAAAAGATATTGCGAGCTTTGTTACAGTAAAGATAGCTCTAGTGTTTCACACGATGAATACAGTAGTTCAAAACTATGATTTAAAAAAACTTGTTCAGTCTTCGACTCCGATTTGTATTGATAACTTTCATCTTCAACTGCTTATTGATAACTGCTTCTTGCTTCTTGTTCCTGTTTCTTGTAGAAACTGTTATTCAGTTGAGTTCTGTAACTAACTCAAACTGACTAACCCTCTGACGTACTATCACGTCTTCGTCTTCGTATCGTCTATGTTTTGTATCTTTTGTGTTTTCATCCTTCTTAATTTTTTATTTTCTTACTTTTGTATCTTCTTACTTTTTGCGCTTCTTCTTACTTTTGTATCTTCTTACTTTCGTATCTGTTGGACCAATGGTGGTTGAAAAATTAAATTCCTTTATGTTTTGATAATAATAAAATATATAGAATTGGTTAAGAAATCTATTGCAGGGTTTTAGATTGAAAGAAATTTAGAAGATATTGTAAATCATTAAGGAATCAAGAAGGAAACAATCTTCGACATGATTGAGACATTAAACATGAGGATTATGTGAGATTTGATGAAACAAGTCGACTTACACTACCATAAGTCGAGTTATCAAAGAGCGGAGATGAAGTCTATAAAAAACGTTGTCACAAGTCGACTTACAATAACATAAGTCGCGTTATCTATGAGCAGAGATGAAGTTTTATGAAAAATGTTGACACAAGTCGACTTACACTGCCATAAGTCGAGTTATCAAAGAGCGGAGATGAAGTCTATGAAAAACGTTGTCACAAGTCGACTTATAATAACACAAGTCGACTTATCAAAGAGCGGAGTTGAAGTTTTTACGAAAAACGTTGCTACAAGTTGACTTATGCATCACGACACGTCGACTTATAGTCTCAGAAAATGACTCTGTCAAAGCCAATCAGCCACAAATGGAAAGAAAATATTTATGCAACGGCTACAAGATTATTAGCAACGGCTAGTAGAGGATTTAATGTTTATAATCATCCAAGTAGGTTGCAAATAAAAGGATGAAGAACAAGGGAAAAAGTGCAGATGTCCATATAGCCAAAAACTCAACGATCTACTCCAATCTTGCTCGATATTGCTCTTAGTTTTTTTCCAATCTATTTTTTAGCGTTGTTCTTTCATATTTATCTCGTCATTGTTTGTAAGTTGAGTGATTAGTGATTAGTCACTTGTGAGGTAGGATTTGTGCTAGAAAACAAATCGATTGTAAAGGTAGTTTAAGCCAGAAATCAAGTAGTATTGTAAGAGTTCACACTGAACTAAAAATTGTGTAGTAATGTGGTTTGCAAAATCCTAAGTGGGAATTTAGGTAGAGGACGTAGGTCTTAGCACCGAACCTCTATAAAAATAGTGTTTGTTTTTCTTCCCTACTCTTTGCATTTGATTTTGATTAAATTGGTTTTGTGTGAATTAACTTATGATTTTATTGTAAAATTCTACAAAAAGCTTTAGAGATCTATTCAACCCCCCTTCTAGATCGTTTACAATTGGTATCAGAGCAGAAGTGTCCGGGATGGCACACAACAACCTAGCGGAAGAAGGTAACACTAATAATCACCCTCCTTTGTTTAATGGTTCTAACTACTCTTCTTGGAAAAATCCTATGAAGTATCATATTCTAAGCGAGGGAGTAG
>JANZLX010171356.1:0-13299 GCA_025531955.1 Erythroxylum orinocense
TCAAGTTATGGAGTTTATGGAATTGATAAATTTCAAATGGGATATTGGAATGGTATTGATTAAAGATGAATAAAAAAAATACCGGTTTCGGATGGTTAGTCTAGGTTATCCAACGCGATAAGTTTTCTATACTTTGTGTTTCTCCCGGATGTCGGAATGTGTTTTCAGTTCGATTATTTCGTTTGTCTCTGCTTTGTTATTCGTATTCCGATTCGAGTATTCGCTTTGTTCGCTTTCATACGGATTCTGCTTTGTTATCCGAGTATTCGTTTCGCTCCGATTAGTTTTCGTTTTTTCGTTTCCGTTTTTCGGTTGGGATCCGGTTTCCAAGATCGGGTCCCAACATACCCACTACAAATGCGTAAGCAGCAATAAAATACAAATCAAAGAAATAAATAAAACAAAGCTTATCTATTGATAAAACGTCTTCAGGTTTTGAGAATTCCAGAGCCTCGGTAGAATCTCGCCATTAGTGTCACGCAGGATGTAAGAGCCATGTCTGGCTTGTTTGACCACTTGATAGGGTCCTTCCCATGCCTAACCAAGCTTTCCAGGATGTTTCCCAACCGTCTCAGCCTTTCGTAGAATATAACCACCGATCTTTATGTCGCTCGGCCTACCGACCGCTCCTGCCCTCGTTATCTCGATTGACATTTTTTTCGTACTTCAAAAATCTACCCAGCCTTCCTCTTTGGATAAGGAGCTCAATTTCTTTCTTCAAGTCCCCGCAATCCTCCGTGTCATAGCCGACATCTCTATGGAAGCGGCAATATAAATCAGGGTTCCTCTTCCTGAGGGAAGTTGTCAACTTATTGGGTTCTCAGAGAGGTTCCCCATCTGCTCTCATGGCTGTCAATACTTTCGCATATCGCCTGTTAAGCGGGGTGAAGAATTCTCATCTTTGTCCCCGTCGATCGGACGACTTTCTCCAGCTAGACTGATCCTTCTGTCGCTTTTGTGAGTCTTCTGATCTACCGCTCGGCTCGCGGTCGTCTGTTCTACATTTTGTGTTTTTTAACACTTCCTCGAGCTGAATATACTTATCCGCTCGATTTCTTATCTCTTGAATAGACTTGGGCTGATTGAGGGCCAACGACTTCTTAAACTCTTCATCTCTCGTATTGCTCATCAGGGCGGCCAACATGGACGAGCAGGTGAGGTCAGAGACTTCAACAGCTTCATTATTAAACCGAGTGATGAACTCCCGTAAGCTCTCGTTCCTTCCTTGGGTCAACTGCATCACCTCTAGGGCAGTCTTCTGTGACCGTTTACTGGTAGCAAATTGGTTGAGGAATAACAGCTTAAAATCCTCAAAGCAAGTGATGCAACACGGAGGCAGACTATTGAACCATCGCCGAGCTCCTTGAAAGGTGGTACAGAATGCTTTACATTGAATGGCATCCGGAACGCAATGTAGGTTCATCATTGACTGGAAGTGCTGCAGATAGTCTAAGGGATCGGTCTTTTCCGTATTTTTTTAGGCGTCGGTATTTTGGTACCGACCGTTGGGAGGCTATCCAGGATTGCGGGGATGAAAGGAGAGCTGTACTGTGTCGGCGGGAGAGCCGGACGAAAATTCATAGCCATATTGATGCG
Source organism: Erythroxylum orinocense (assembly GCA_025531955.1). Lineage (NCBI taxonomy): Eukaryota > Viridiplantae > Streptophyta > Magnoliopsida > Malpighiales > Erythroxylaceae > Erythroxylum > Erythroxylum orinocense. The sequence continues at coordinate 1,597 of JANZLX010171356.1, forward strand.
ATCGTCCACGATTTTGTCTAAGGCTTCAGCAGAATGGCAATCGGCCATCACCCCAATCTGTCGAGCGGGTATCTGCCGTTGTTTCGGTTGAGACTGTAAAATTTGGCGAATCAATAGATCAGTCGCTTCCTCTATCTGTCTTCGGGTGAGGGAGGCTTGTTGTGGTGCAGGAGGGTTTGCGTCTAGGTTGTATTGAGTGTGAGGGTGTAAGGTGTTTTCCGTGTTATCCTCCTGAGCTATGCTCTGCGCTTCTTGATCTCGTTGCTGGGATTGCGGTTGCTCGTCTGGGTGCGACGATTGTGTAAAGTTATTCAGCGGTGGCTCATCTGCGCCAGGGTTTCGAATAATTGGTGGAGGATGTATCTGGGGATCATGATGCATCAACGGATGGGTAGCGGGTAATTGAATGGCCATTCGTTGCAACGCAAGTGCCGTGACGGCGGCTACATCAGGATTTGTTGCTGCCGCCTGGCTTATCTGAGTGTTTCTGGACGGGGTGCCCTGATGCCGGGCCCCCCGGTAGGCACCATCTGGTTCAGTCTGATTCCGATGGGGCTGGACGCCATTATTTGGATCCATGAATCTGAATAGCTTTGGCTAGAGAATACCTGCAAAACAATAAAGGCGCGCCGGGAGTTGGTTCCCGGCAGGCCCCTTCGACACTCAAGTTAGTCTTTTTGTGAGGGTTTCGATGATTATAAACGGAGAGAAGCAGGGTTTTTTGTGTCGTACCTTTTTCATGATGAGGTAATGAACTTATATATGAAAAATTACCTACTAGGTTTAGGTCTTCTCTTATGAATGGGAAGTCACCATCTATGAATGGGTCGTCTATGCCTCTGTGCCTGGGCTTGGGCCGGGGCCTAGCACGACCGACCTAACCAAGCAGTGGTCCTTATAAAAAGTGAAGTATAAATGCAGTCAGAATAATAGGATAAGGAAAAAAAAGTAATTCAAAAAAGAAAATGACATTTAAAAAAAAGAAGCGGATTATTGTATCTATTAAAAAAGTAATCATTGAATAAGGTTTAAATTTGGTAGTTTTTTTTAGAGTTTGAACAATTGTATTTATTGGCTGTATTTATTGCTTGTGTGGTTCAGGTGAAGTGCTGAGGAAAGGAAATTAGGTCATAGTAAACGAAATTGGCAAAAATGTAATAAGCACAAGATCAAGAAAGCATTTTATTCAAATGATAAAATTTAAAAATTTAAAGAAAAAAGTGATGGACGAAAGAATGACTCACTAATATAAACGGTTGTTCTTTGTTTCTTGAAATAGAAGATGCAATTTTGAGAGTTCTGTTCTTTCTGGAACGGAGAATTTCGTCTATTCAGATTAAACAACAAGAAGGTAAAAGAAGACGACAGTTAAGAGAAGCAAAGTTTGGGCTTTGCGGAGGGATTGTTTCAGCGGTTACGGTAGTTATGATTTGAGTGTTAAATTACAAGAGACAAAGTCAAAGGTTGAAATATAAAGGTATTAGTGGAGGGCGCAGTAGGTCTAATTTCGGTGTAAGTTATTTTGATCACCAAGAAATGGTGGCAGCATCAAAATGATCGCTGCTACGAGGGTGCAAAAAACAAACAAACAATCATAGTAAGTTGTGAATTTGCAGACCAAAGGAACACACGTACATATTGGGTTCTGTGTTGCGTTACACGATGACTGCTACATTAAATAAGCGCGCCAAAAAAGGTAAGCAATGATATTAATTGCTAAATGTCGAGAGAAGAGAGACACGCGTAAATATTAGGTTTTCATGATTAATCTGGGTTGCATTAAGTGATGGCTTCTGCATTAAATACGGCGGCAAAAAAAGCTAAGCAATCATAGTAATTTCTGAATGCATACAGAAGTCGAAATTATTATAGAAGCTCATTAGATACGGCAATGAAGAAGTTGTTTAATTCTTTAGGTTTGACATTCCACTAGTGTTATACTGTTATCTCGAAGAAGTTAATTTAACCAGCACAAATGGTACGGAATCTTATATCTAATTTTTTTATTGTCATAATTGTAAGCCGATATCTGGTTCATAGATTGTGGGGGTTTCCGTGTCTTTCCTTCGAAGTAAAAAGCGCATATATCATTGGCTGACTTCATTAAGTATAAGGTGACAGGTTAAAAATTTTGGTGGTCTCGAGAAATCTATCACCGATGAATAGACCCACATGGAGTAGAAATGTGTCAGAGATCCGAAGTTTCCTAGGATTTGCCGGGTATTATCGGAGGTTTGTCAACGAAGACTTAGTGTAAACAAAAAAGCAAGACGAAGTGGAAAAGCAAAAATAAGACGAAGGCTCATAACACTTAACGCTAATAGTAACCGAAGTCACAGCTGCCAATTTCTGTTATAAGAAACTCTTGGAGGGAAAGTCTCTCAAAGCCTTCAGAATACCACCTACTCTACAATTCTCTTCACACTCCCTGACATCGACTTTTAAAGAAGTCTCAACAAAAACTTTTCATGACTTTGTTTGGATATCAAACCTTTCATTGCTTTCACTCCCAACTTTAGAAATTAACTACATGTTTGTGAGACAAACGTTTGCGCATTCACTATTTTGTTAACGATAGAAAGAAATGCAGGAATTGATGAAGTTATAAAACATCAGAATAATTTAATATTAGAATAATAACTACATAGACCAATATTTTGGTAACGGTAAACAAACGTAAGATGAAGTGCAAAGACAAAAGTAAGCCGAAACGGAGAAGCAAAAATAAGAGGAAGCGCCGACAAAAACGTAAGATCAAGTGCAAAGATAAAATTATATAAGAATATATAAAGCAAGAAGATAGTTTAATCTATAAACTTTTGAATTTTGCTTTATATGAAAATATATGAAGCAAGATTAAAAACTTTGTAATTAAATTATCAACATTTGATTAATGAAATTATCAACAAATTGAATAAACAGGGGAAAAGGCATAACAAAATGACTTTACATTCTATAGTTTTAACGGAGACGAAATAATGAAAACGAAATTGTTTGACTTTTTTCGTCTCATGTTTGATCATCGTCTTAGTATAACGTCTTGCATCTCAGTTTGACCGTGTCAATTACTATTCATAATCAACTTCTGTCCCATTTTCTACACTCCAAACGATGGAATTGGTCTTTGAGGTCTTCATGAAAGTTCAAAACTTTACAAGTTTCTGTCAGGAAATGCTAGACTTATAAACTTGTTGAACTCGTGTAACTTTGCAATCTTCGACTCCGACACTTACTTATAGCCTTCGTCTTCAACTGTTTCTTGTCAAAGAAACGATCATTCAGTTGAGTTCTGTAACTAACTCAAACTGAAACGTTTTTTGATTGTTTCTGTCTATTTTTTGCGTCTGCTTTCTTGCGTCTGCTTTGTGCGTCTGCTTTCTAGAGCCTACTTTCTTGCTTCTGCTTTTTGCGTCTGCTTTCTTGCCTTTGCTTCTTGCGTTTGCTTTCTTACGTCATCCCAACCGTCTATTTAATCCAACGGTTCTTCCCCCTCCAGGCAATCCATCCCAACCGTCCTCTTCTCCATCCCCATTTAATCTGACGGCTTATATCTTTCATAGAATGTTGTGTGACGCATCTCACGGCTTATATCTTATCTTTCATTAAATGTTGTGGCACGTATTCCATCTCGTTCGTCCATTTGTGCCTTTGTTAATCCATCCAGTTCGTCTATTTTATCTGGTAAATGAATGTTGTGCCTCAAAGCTTTCTTTATTACTCTCCATGCTTTGAACAGTTCTACAAAGTTTTCTCTCTGTTTCGTTAGCTCTCTACCCTTGCTTTCCTCTCCAGAGTTTTGAATGCAGAATAGTGTTAGACAAAGCAAGATGAAGGAAAAAGTAAGACGAAGTAAGACTTTCCAACGACGAGCATGTAAACTGTTATGTGCCTTTTTATTTCGTGCATGGTATCGAATAAGTAATAAATATATCTAAATTTGACGACCATATGTCTCTTTTACGGCATTTAGCGAAAGTAAAAAGCAGACGAAAGCAATACGAAGTACACAGGCAAAAGTAAGACGAAGCAAAAATTAAGATGAAGTGGAAAACGAGACGAAGCGCTGGAATGGAGAACAACGTTACTTTTATTAACATAATTATCATATGCATAAAATACAAATCATATCATCCTATATAATATTAATCTTTTATTACGCAGGATATTATGCACATCGGTTAAGTGTGCCAATCAAGGAGGTCAAAATTATCATAATAAGTAGGGGAAAAGGAATAAATAGAAAGTAAGACGAAGCAAAAGCAGCTGGAAGGGCCAAAGTAAAAAGCAGACGGAAGCGATACGAAGCACACAGAGAAACGTAAGACGAAGCAAAAATTAAGACGAAGCGAAAAATAAGACGAAGTGAAGTGAATAACTATGTAGTTACATTTTGACTATTTACATGTGCAGTATAAAGATGAGTTAATCTATAAGCTTTTTAATTTGTGTTTCATAAAATTTTTGGTTTAGGATGGTTAGTTTTTGAGATTGTTAGTCATTTGTATAACGACATAAAATTTTATAGAGCTGTTATGTGTCTTAGTATGATGTCTTGCGTCTCAGTTTGACAGTGTCAATTAGTATTCATAATCACCTTCTGTCCCATTTTCTACACTCCAAACGATGGAATTGGTCTTTGATGTCTTCATGAAAGTTCAAAACTTTACAAGTTTCTGTCAGGAAATGCTAGGCTTGTAAACTTGTTTAACTCGTGTAACTTTGCAATCTTCGACTTCGACACTTACTTATAGCCTTCGTCTTCAATTGCTTCTTGAAAAGTGCTTCTTGAATCTTCAAAGAAACGGTCATTCAGTTGAGTTCTGTAACTAACTCAAATTGGAACGTTTTTCGATTGTTTCCGTCTATTTTTTGCGTCTGCTTTCTTACGTCTGCTTTATGCGTCTGTTTTTTGCGTCTGCTTTCTTGCGTCTGCTTTCATATCATCCTATATAATATTAATCTTTTATTATGCAGGATATTATGCACATCGGTTAAGTGTGTCAATCAAGGAGGTCAAAATTATCATAATAAGCAGGGGAAAAGGCATAAATAGAAAGTAAGACGAAGCAAAAGCAGCCGGAAGCGCCAAGTAAAAAGCAGACGGAAGCCATACGAAGCACACAGAGAAACGTAAGATGAAGCAAAAATTAAGACGAAGTGGAAAATAAGACGAACTGAAGTGAATAACTATATAGTTACATTTTTACTATTTACATGTGCAGTATAAAGATGAGTTAATCTATAAGCTTTTTAATTTGTGTTTCATAAAATTTTCGGTTCTGGATAGTTAGTTGTTTGAGATTGTTCGCCATCTCTATCCTTCGAGCACTTTCATACATCAGGGCGTAGCTACGAGCATGTAAGCTGTTATGTGCCTTCTTATTCTGTGCATGGTATCGAATAAGTAATTCATCTAGGTCATTTTGACGATCATATGTCTCTTTTATGGCAGCTTTCAAATACCTCTTGCGTTCGAAATAGCTGGAATTCATATATGATATTAAATAAAAAAATCAGTCTAAAAATGTGTAAATTATTCGATAACTTTATTTACCAGTTCAGGTTTTATATTGTAATAAACTAACAGGCCAAATTTGTATGGCAAAAAATAAGTTGTGAGTAAAAACAAAGTGTAAATGTAGTCAGAATAATAAAGCGAGGATAAAATGTTAAAGTGGGTAGCGAACGATATTGGGAAAAATGTAATAAGGAGGAAAAAAAGAAACGGGAATTTTGAAATCATAAATATGAAAAATTGCTGGAACAAAGTAATGGGCAAAAGAATTACTTACTGGTTTAAAAGGGGTTTTTTTGGTTGCTGAAATAGCAGACGTAACTTGGAATGTTTGGATCTTCTTGGAATCAAGGATGTGGTGTATTTAGGTTAAAGAACCATAAGGGAGAAGAAGAGGGTAGAAATTGATGTCTAATGAAAGACTTAAGTTGAATAGTTGCGCTGTATTAAATGAGGCGTAGTAGTCGAGGATGATAAAGCAGAGCAGAAATGATTTTCCTGTAGGAACGTAAGGGTAGAAATTGTTTGATTGAAATGAAGAGGAGAAATATAAATTGGTAATGAAAGACTTAAGTTCAATATTAAATGAGCCACAGTAGTCGGGGATGATAAAGCAGAATAGAAATTATTCTTCTCGAGGAACGTAACAGTTGAATGTTGGGTTTTCTAAAATAAACTGCGTTGTAGTAAATGATGATCGCTACATTAAATAGGTGAAAAAGAATCGGATCTGTAAACTGTGTGATCTGGATCTATGGATTAAACAACCAAAAAAGAAAAATGTTAGAGAAGCAGAATTTTCATGAAGTTATTAGTAATATTAAATTTTATAAGTATGTAAATTTTTTTGCAACGAATTTTTTTTGAGTAAGTATACATGTAGAGATTTGTGGCACTTAAATCACCGATTTATTATTATGAGTTAATTTATATTGCAAAAACGACTAACATTTTCGTCTAATTAATCTTTTATTATGCTCTTGAATAATATAAATGGATCTAATTAATTAGATCATTATATAATTTCAATATATAAATTAAATTGTAAAATATAACAATATTTCAAGGAAAATTAAAAACTGTGTGATGAAATTATAAAAATTTGACTAATGAGATGATCAGTAAATATTTAAAATGGAAAAAAAGCAGACGGAACCGCAGAACTCAAAAGCAGACAGAAACGCAAATGCAAATGCAAACGGAGGGTTCAAACCAGTTTTCTCCAGGAGCTTCGATTGAAATGATTATAATATATCAATTATTTGAAATAATATATCAATTATTTGAAACAATAATAATTAGCAGAATATAACATAGGCTTTTACTGATCATTGTTCATCATTGTTCTCAGATGTTTTCCTAGTCTTGATCAACCCAAGTGGACACTCACTCACGTCCGAGTTATAGAATTCAACGGCTTCAATATCGTCTTTTATTTCCGCGTGATAAAAATATTAAAATTTCAAAACCAAAAGCAGACGGCAGACTGAGTCGAAGTCGAAGACTGCTAAAGTTAGTGATTTTAAGATAAGCCGCCTTTCCAAATTCAACCTAAATGATAATTAGGTTATGTTAGACTAAGAACAAAGTCAAAGCCGACGGAAGTGCAGGCATTACGAAGAAAAAGCAGATGGAAGCACAAAACTAAAAAGCAGACGGAAGACCCAAATTAAAAACAGACGGAAGCGCAAAACCAAAAGCAGATTTTATAATAACTTCATTTATATTGCAAAAAGGAAAGACTTTCTCTGCATAATAAATTTATTCATAACACATTCGACTACTTGAAAATAACCAAATTGGTCTCAGATGTGAGCCTGGTCTTGATGAACGGCGAACAAAGCCAGAAATCAGACGGAAGAAAAACAGTCGATGTGAAAATCAAACGGAAATATAAGACGATAGGAAAGCTTACAAGGGAAGGAAAGCGTTTATTTTATTAATATAATTATTTAAAGTAAGACGAAGTACAGAGATCTTATGCTACGTTCTTTCCAAGTCTTAAACATATTCCATCGCTTGGAAACAAGGAAATTGTTCTGAGATGTTAACAAAGGACGACCACGCAGTCTATCCACGCCGTACACTTCATCTGACGGTCAGGAAATGCTCGGGATCTCATCCCGACTTCATCCGAGTCCTCTCTTTTTCTTTTCAAAGAAAAGCCTTGTTTCTGTTTTTAATTTCCTCCTGCACGGCGAACAAGCGTGCCGGAGAGAAACTACAACACCTGCATAAAAACAAAAGGAAAACGAGAAGTTCACCACAAAAAGACAAAAAGGCCAAAAATAAGAAAATAGGAAAACTTACCAAATTCGAAAGAGGAACTCGATACCACAGCTGCCGGAGAGAAACTATAACACTTGCAGAGAAACAAATGAAAAAGGAAAACTTATCACAACTGCAGATCAGAGAAACGAAAGGAAAAAAAAAGGAAACTTACCAAAGTAGAAAGAGAAACACATGGCAAAAAACGAGGCTGCCACATGGAACAAAGAAGGTGCAACACCTGCAGAGAAACAAAGGATAAAACACAGAAATTAATAACACAAATAAAGGGAAAAATTAACGACACAAATAAAGGAAAAAATTCAAACCGAAGACGAAAAACAAACACCTGCTGGAGAGAAACTACAACACCTGCAGAGAAACAAAAGAAGGATAAAAGAACCAAGAAAAACTTATCACAGATGCAGAAAAAAAGAAAAGGAAAAACCAAAACTTACCAAAGCGGAACGCAAAGCCAAAAAACACAAGACATCGACGGCAGAGAGCTGCACAGAAAGGCAAGGACGAAGAGGTAAAGGAAGACAGAGAAACCTTTGCACAGCTCCAGGTGAAGAGGGAGAGTAATAATAGACAACAATCAGCAAACATATATAAGGACGGAAGGCGTCAGATTAAACGGACGACCGGGATGGATCGCGAGACACAACACTTAATGAACAGATAGCATAACTGGGGAGGCACAACGTTCAATAAATAGATAGCTGCAGAACTTTCAGAGAGGGAGGCCTGCACAACATTCAATAAACAAATAGCTTCAGAACTTTCAGAGAGGGACGCGTGCACAGCATTCAATAAACAGATAGCTGCAGAACTTTTAAAGAGGGAGGATAGGGAGGCGTGCACACCATTCAATAAACAGATAGCTGCAGAACTTTCCGAGGCGTGCACAACATTCAATAAACAGATAGGTTCATAATTTTCAGAGAGGGAGGCATGCACAGCGTTTAATAAACAGATAGCTGCAGAACTTTCAAAGAGGGAGGCGCGTAACTGGGGAGGCACAACATTCAATGACCACATATAAACCGTCGGATTAAATGAAGGAGCGGGATGGCTTTAGAACTTTCAGAGAGGGGGAGGGAGAGAATGTTACCGTTGGATTAAATGGGCGGTTGGGACGTCTCAATGACTGTTCATCCCTATCGTCTCAGTTACTGTACATTGCTATCGTCTCATGTTTTACTATATCTTCAACAACAGAAAGCAGACGATGGAAAGTCAGACGCAAGGAATTTAACAGCTCTCTATATTACTTCTGACGTTCTTAGGTCTGTAATATTTGTTTGTTGGTTTTTGATAATCAATATATGATTTTCCGTCTTACGAATATGAGATTTAAGTAAACGATATTCAGAAGGGCAGGAAAACGTTTCTTTTATTAACATAATTATTAAAAGTAAGATGAAGTACACAGATCTTCAAGATAACCCTTATCCTAGGTTTGCTGGTCTTGATCAACCCGTTTATATCATCATGTCCAAGTCAAAAGAAAGACAAAAGTAAGACGAAAGAAAAGCTAAGAAGTGGAAACTAAGACGAAGCGGTTGAATGTAGAAAAAACATTACTTTTACTAAGTAGACAAACAAATGTAAGATGATGCGAAAACCAAGACGAACAGGAAACTAAGACGAAGCGGTTGTATGTATAAAAGCACACGCTCACTCAAACTAAGACGAAACGGACAGCTGTTGTGCAACTTAATTAATTAATTAGCTTCAAATAACATACCGAATTAAGCAATCATTTAATTGACACGTACAAATAGCGCACATGCAAAAGTAAGACGAAGAAAAAGTTAAGAAAGAGTCAAGTAATACGGTTGAATGTACAAAAACGTTTCTTTTATTCAAAGTAGGATGAAGTAGACAAACAAATGTACCATCGCTTGAAAATAACAAAATTGTTTTCAGATGTTTTCCTGGTCTTGATCAACGCGTTTATATCCTCATATCCAAGTCCACAATCAATCAGATCCGAGTTATAGAATTCAACCGCTTCAACCAAACGAAGTTAACAAAGTCGGACAAAAAGTTGAACAAAACCGTATGGCATCAACGCCGAAGGAAAAATGAAAACTTACCAAAATCGCTGACCATCTGTACAGACAATAAAATGTGGGTGAAAGGCAAAGGAAAAAAAACAAAGCCAAAAAGGAAAACAAAATCTTGCACAAACTGAAAACTTACGAGGACTGCTGGAGAGAAACTACAACACCTGCAGAGGAACAAAAGAACTAATGAGAAATTAATAACACAAAGAGAGAGAGCAAAAAATAAAGGAAAAAAGAAAAAGGGAAACTTATCACAGGAAAATTTACCAAAGCCGAAAGTACACACAATAAAATCAAACGAAACAAATGACCCCGACAAACTGCAACAGCTGCAGAGAAAGAAAAGAAAAAACTGAGGACTTAAGAACACTACGACAAAAAGGTCCAAAAATAAAGGAAATAGGAAAAAGGAAACAGAAAGAGAAATACCTGCTGGAGTATTGGGCCCTGGTTTGCATTAAGCATGTTTATATTATTTTGAGGATTTTAGTTTGATGATTTTTAATTTGGTTGGAATAAATTGAGAATTTTCATGTGTAGGTCATGATCTGATATATTATTAAAGAGAATTATATGATTTGATGGGGGATTAGAATTAATTAGAGCTTGTGTGATTTGTAGCAATTATTTGAGTTTAAAATAATAAGTTGAATTTAAAAGGCCCATTAGGAAGATTATATATGTTATTAAGGCTTAAGGTTTATAAAGATGGGCCTTGTAATTTTTATACCATAGAATAAAGAAGACTTGGGCTTGTAGCCTTTGACATATCTTGTAAATGAAGAAGAATAGAATTATTGGGCTTTGTAGTCCATAAAGTGCAATTAAATGAGATAAAGGAGAATGAAGTGTAATAAATGGGCTAGGGTTTTGTTTAGGATCCATTGGGTTGCATTTAAATGTAGAAGAAAAGAAGCTTGGGCTTAGTGGGCTTAAACATTATGTTGTTAGTTAGTTAAATTGTTACATGAAGAAGCATGGAAATTGGGCTTGGGTCCATGTATTGTAATGTAATGTGCAAATAAATGAGAACATAAAGAGAAAAGGAAGCAATTGGGCTCTAAGTCCATTAGGTTAAGTTAAATGAGAAAGAAGGAATTAGCATAGATGGTGGAAGCATTAAAAGAGCAAGAAAGGCTTGGGTCCACTAGGTTTAAGTTAGAATGAAAAAGAATAGAATTAAAGGAATGAAGAAGCATTGGGCTTGTAGTCTTGGGCCAAGTATTAGGTTAAGTTAGGTTAAAGAATAAGTTAGTTAAGGAAACAAAATGAGAGAAGAGAAATAGATGGAGGGAAAGCCCATTAGGTTAACTTTTAAAGGAAAGAAGAAATTAAATGGAAATAAAATGAAAGAAGAGATGTGTGTGTCGTTAGTGTTGGTGGCTAAAAATAAGAGAGAATGAAGAGTTATAAGTTAAGAGCATTTAAGTGAGAGAAACGAAAATTCTAGAGCTTGGGTGAGGTGTCGATTTTTAGTATAGGTCTTAAGTAAGGAAATAAATGAGTGAGCCTTGGAGAAGCTTCACGAAAACTTGAAGACCAAAACAAAAAAAAAAAGAGAAGAGAAGCTCACGATTTTCTTTCAACAAGGAGAAGAGATGTGTCGATTTTCTCACAAAGAAGAGAAGAGAAAGTGATTTTCGGCAAAGAAGAATAAGAAGAAAGTGGAAAGATAGAAGAAGAAGAAGAAGAAGAGGAAGGAGAGAGGAGATGTCGTGGGTCTCTCCAAAAAGGTAAGAGTTTTCGAAAATTTATGGTTTAATAGTTAGGGGTTTTGTGTTTCTTGCTTCCAAAGGATGGATTGAAGAGTTACTATGATAGAATAAGAAAAGAAAGAACATATGGAAG
>JANZLX010171362.1:0-13297 GCA_025531955.1 Erythroxylum orinocense
TTCCATTTCAAACAATTTATTCATTTTCAATTCCATATAACTCAAAACACCATTTTAGGCTATCATTAATCATAACCCTCACTAACAAAAGTATACACACCTTTTTCCTATCTTAATCTCATAAACTATTTACATTATCAAATTTTCTTTCTCTTTACACATAACTAATGCACCACCAATTTCTCCTTTCGTGCCAAATTGTAACTCGCAATTCTAAGAAAAATTCGGGGTCCAACAATAAATATCACAAAATATTGAGCTATACACAATGACATCTCTCTATTAGGACTTTATACTTTAATATGACATAATTTAAGATTCCTTTGGTTTTATGCTCGCCTATCGTGAATGCCACCATAGATTATTTACCAAGCACATAAATGCCTGTGAAAATCTAATTTACAATGTTTGACACCCTTCAATAAGCTCTTTTTATGAAGTTCCTCTTCCCTCATTCACTAAAATGACCTAGACGTATGTGTCATAATATATGATTATTATCATTTGACTTAAGTGTAGTAACCTCTATCAATCTCTAGATATTTCCCACCAATTTTAACTTTTTCATCTTAATCAATGCACCTTTCACCACCTTTATTTTATCTTTGTTTATTTTATAACCAAACTTGTTTTCATATAAGGTATCTAAAGAAGTTAAGTTTTTCCTCAATTATGGTATATTTTAAACAACACACAATGTCTTGACAATAATATCAAATCATCCTTATTTGGTGTCATGTGGTGTGAGCATCCTATATCTAGTATTGCTAAGTCTTGAATGTGACTAGTTAAAACCTAAAGCATATCTCTATTATTGTAATCTAAGTCCCACTTTTCCCGATATTAACAAACTTTGACAAATTATCATACTTCTTTTCATCATCCTACCTTTTCTTGTTTGGACAATCCCTTATAATATGTATTGTTTAGTTATATTTATAAAATTGGAATGTATTTATGCCTTTAGATTTAGATCTAAAACTCCTCTTAGACGAGCCATCCTTATTCCGCTTATTCTTATGATCATACATCCCTTCACGAACAACCCTTTACATTAAGAGTTTTTACTAGTATTAAGTCTCTATTAGTTATGAGTCAATAATGCAATAATGATATCCTTCAAACTAATTTTTTCCTAGCCTAATGTAAGCATATTCATCGAGTGTTCACGGGAAATAGGTAAGAAGCATAACATAATCATTACTTTGTCATCTCCCTTAGTAGCCACCTCGAGTCTCAACAAGTCATTGACTATTTAGTTACATGCATCGATATATTATTCTATATATGTTCCCTTAAGCATCTCCAGCTTATATAGTTTCTGTTTCATATACAACTTATTTGTAAGAGACTTTGACATATACCCACTGTCTAATTTCTTTCGTATCTCCATAGGAGATACAAACTCTATGGTATGGTATAATTTTAGTTAGTCACATATATAATTCTTTTAGCCGGGTTCATCAATGTCTTTTAACTATTCTCTTACCACCTATTTAATATGCATTGTTGTGCCAATAAATCCTTTACCCTTTGTTGCCATAGTCTAAAATTCCCAGTCTGGTTTTAACTTCCCACTTTAAACTTTACAACCAAAGTCATTGTTGCCTTAACGATGCTATAACACTTGTTGAGAAAATAGATAACGAGAACAAAAAAGTAATGAATATAAGAAAATAAAAATCTATAAATGTTTTTAACAAGGTTCAACTAATTAGGTGTATCTATATCCTTAGGAATCAAAGAGTAGCTACATCACTGTTGGATTATATGAAGATGGCTTCAGCGATTAGGTTTACAACATATATTTATATATGTATATCCTAATTAGTATGATTTGATATTAATAACCTCTTTAACAAACCAACCTAATATAACCATAACTCTATTGGGTCCTAAAATCCTTCCAAAGTTCAGAATCCACCATAAATCACGTTTTTAGATAAAACTGATTATATTGCACAACTTAGGACACGAGAGTAACCGAAGCCATAGATCTCATTATATCTCCTTGCATTTAGACATTATATATGACATAATCGTTTTTAAACCATGTCTCTTATAAGGACATTTACCCCACACTAATATGCTCATTTTTCAACCTATGTATCTCATTATTTCTCTCACATTTTGACATAATCTATATATAATCTTATACCATACCATGTTTCCTGTGAAGACATCTTTGTCATACCAACACGCCCATGTCTTCACTTGTAATTTTTAAAAAATGACACGTTCTAGGGCAAGCTCATGTTGCAAGTTTTATTAACTTAAAAGACTTTTAAGGAAACATTCATTTTCGTCTCAAAACTTTAAAATTATATGTCCGTGTATATGAATCATATATAACACTTTCAAAGACGATAGAAGTTAATTAAAAACTAAAAAATCCAATGAATTGTTGGAAAGAAGTTAAGGTTATATCAATTGAATTTTGTATGCTTTTTCTCACACCATAATACCCGTATACAAGCAAAAATGCATCAATTAAGTTAAATACTAGTTTTTGTTGGGCCACAAGGCCACCTATTAAAGAAAGAACTTAGTGATCCAAGGCATGATTAATATATAATATTCATTTCGTAAGTGATTCAAATGTCATATGCATATAATTAAAATATTAATTAGCATTAAAAAATTAATTGAAATTAATTAATTTAACAAGCTAACTTATGTATGAATTGTAATACATAACGGTACCTTAGTTACGTATCCCAGATCGAACGTGAAAGGGCAAGAAATGAAGAAATGCAAAAATACCTGATTTCAGTCTTTGTAACTTCAAACAAGCTTTTCAAAGCCAAAACGAGACCGAGACACGGGTAAGATCTTTCTACAGTTTTCTCAAAGCTTAAGTTCTCTTAACAGGTTAGAGAATCTTTATGCTTACGATTGATTATATGAGCAATTGCATGAGACCTTAACCTTTATATATGGCATTCATATCGGGCTTCCTTATTACAAGATCGATATGGTCCAGTCCACACTGATTGGGATTGATTTTTCACTTGGACTTTCACCATTGATTTTGATCATTTATTGAGATATTTTATTATCTTTATTTAGATCAAATTATGTAACTTAACTGATAAGTTATTAAAAATTTGAAAAATGCAATTAATAGTTGTCCAACTTTATGAGAAAGGATAAAAATGTCCAACATTCTCCCCCTTGGACAAGCATTATGTTAGATCCCGATTGTGAAGTCCAACCTAGAATTATAAAACATGAGCGTATTCCTATTAAATCTCCTTAACTATTGTCAATTCATCTTTATGCTCTGATACCACAACTGTTGGAACCCTGAATTTTCGGAGCCCAACCTCTTACGTCAACTCATTAGCCATCATACTCTCTAATCTCTTTTCTTTTTAACATTCATCACTTACAACTAATTCTCATTCCTCACAATTTCCTATCTTACCTTTTTCTATACACTTCTAACTTATATATATATAACAACAATTCATAATCAAAATAATCATCTCAAATCGTTAACTTCCTCAAGTATACCTAGTTTCAACTTAACATCATCCATATACAAATTCATAATTCAACTCAACATCATCCATACATAATTCATAATTTAATAACATCAAAAGAAACAATTTTACAAATCTTTAATGGCATTTCAAGCCACAATACATCAATGTCTCAAAATCCCAAAATACATAAAATATTTGAACTTATAATACTTGGAACGTGACTAAAGCCTTGTATTTTACAAAATCTAGCTTAAAATACAAAACATACAGAATTCGGAGCGATGCCTTGACTCTATCACTCACTTGGTCTCTTGCCCGTCATCTGGAGATGGGAAGGAATGGGGGTGAGCTTAAAAGTTCGTGGGTAACAAGTTTATAATGGAGAAACAAGCAAAACCATTGAAAATGATCATTTGTCATGGAAAATTCTTATTGAATCATAAAATGTGTTCTCAAATTCTAATCCAATTCACAAGAACACAATCACGTATGCATCAACTTGTCGATATATCATAAGCACACAAGCATATCAGAATGGTTTGCGTGGATCTGAAAACAAAACGTACTACACATTCCCACATAATGGTCCTATGTAGCCGTGAACATAATGTACTATCGCAATCCCACTTAATGCTTTTGCGTAGCCGTGAACTTAGGGGAGTCCATGAAGGAGCTTTATGCCACTAGCGGGCAGGTGGGAGAAGCATTTTGTCAAAGTGCACTTGACATAACTTAGGAGATCACCACAAACCCACAAAACATGTATTTCATGTTGGACCCCGAACGTTTTCTTAGAAGTTAGAACTCCTCAATGAGAAATGTGGATAGATTCATGATTCGCTATGGTGTTTTTGGTGGACAAGAGATTTTGAAATAGGAAGAACTAAGGTGAAAGTTAGAAGTAAAATGAAAGCAATATTTGTGTGGTAAGCTGATGAAGGATATGTACATATACGTATGTTCTGTTATTGGTGTTCATGATTATTCATGGATTATAATTTCGTTATAGAGGATATTGATTTGAAATGAAGTTGAGAATGAGGATTGAATGAAGTAGAAAGGTGATCTTGGTATGAGTTGTGTAAGGAAAGATTTAGAAACAAAATTGGCAGTGGTCTGGAAAATGTTCACTGAGTATGCTTCAGTTTGTTAGCCATAACGTTTTCTCTAGTTGTCTAAATGATATGATTCTTAATTTGTATTAAACTAGAGATATATGGCTACATTTCTTATGAAGACATCAGATTTCAATTCTGTCGCTGAGTCTCAAAATTTCATGAAGTTAAGAATTGGGTGCAGTACGTTGGTGTATCAATGGAAAATTTGTCTTTGGAATTTAGGAGAAAATTTGGGATTGATATAAATAGATTTTAACAAAGTTTCCTTTTGGAAAGTTGTAAATCTTTCTTTTAACATTCCAACGGTATATAGTATGAAAAATTTGGACATCTGAGTCAAAAGTTATGATCTTTATAAGTGGAAACATTATGGAGACAAAAGTAAGACGAAGCAAAAGTAAGACGAAGCAAAGTAAGACAATACAAAAGTAAGACGAAGTAAAGTAAGATGATACAAAAGTAAGACAAAGGAAAAGTAAGACAAAGGAAAAGTAAGACGAAGCAAAAGTAAGACGAATCAAAGTAAGACGATAAAAAAGTAAGACGATACAAAAGTAAGACGATGTAAAAGGAAGACGAAGCAAAGTAAGATGATACAAAAGTAAGACGAAGCAAAACTAAGATGAAGCAAAAGTAAGAACAAGCAAAGTAAGACGATGCAAAAGTAAGATGAAGCAAAAGTAAGACGAAGCAAAGTAAGATGATACAAAAGTAAGACGAAGCAAAAGTAAGATGAAGCAAAGTAAGACAATACAAAAGTAAGATGATACACAAGTTAGAAGATAGAATTGGTCTTCGAGGTCTTCATGAAAGTTGTAGATATCGATGTCATATTTCCAATAATGTGAAAATAAAGTCAATTTGATACTTGTAGTGAGAGTTATGGCAATTTCGTTAAGGCATGTACAATAGGAGTAAAGATATGAACATGTTGGATCCTTTTGGATATAACTTCTTCTCTAGACCTCCAAATGACTTGATTCTTAAACCATTAGATTTGTAAGACTTTGCTCTACATCTTCCCCAAAAATAGAAGCAATGTGAAATAAATTAAAAATATTGAGTGAAAAGAGTGGGACGGATGCAGTGAGTGTGTTCTTAAATCATGAAAACTGGTATTATTCTACTGAACATACTTCAGTATTTTGATGATTTTGGGATCAGTAGAACTCCAAATAAGATGGTTTTGACTTGTGGTAAACTAGAGACATAGAGTTACAAATTATCTTATCTGAAGAAAGTGATTGTAAATCAGTTTCTAAGATGTTTAAGTTTCAGATGGAAGTTGTGCATAGTATATTGTTATGGACAAGAGCAGTCCAAAAAAGTTTGAAGTATATATTTTGAATTGCTGAACTAAATTGAATAATTTTGGAGGCATTAGAAAATTAGGACAATGGAGGATATTTTTTCAAAAAAAAGTATTATGTTGGAATGTTTAAGGGTACAGTTGGCAAGACACTTAAGTTTAAAAGAAAATAAGTCTATAAGGAAGGATAAAATGGACTTTTTGGACTCATTAAGGGCATAAAATGACAAGACCAAAATATGAACTTATATTTAAGAAAAGGAGAAAACGTGAATGAGAAGTTTTTGGAGAAGCAAAATGTGTGGATGAGAAAAGAGATAAGAGAGAGAAAACATGAAAAAGAATGAAAGAGAGAAAGAAGAGAAAAAAAGCTAGGGTTTTAATTTCTTTAGCCTTCAAGAGCGATTTTGAGGTTGTTCAAGAAGAGAGAAAGGTAGAGGAATAGGAGAGCTTCCAATTGAGCCAAAGATTTCTTCATTTGGTGAAGAACCAAGGGGGTCAAAAAGGCCTATTTCAGTTAGATCATCTCATGGAGTACACATTGAAGATACAGCAGGGAAGAACCTTTGATACCTCAGGTTGTTTGTAAAGAGAAGAGTTTTCTTTGGAGTTAAAGATCCTTACATTTGGTGAAGAATGAAGGTAAGATCGTTTTAAATCTCTTGGAATTTTGGAAGGATTCTAGTTCATAGAGTTTAGAAAACGTTTGGGTTTAAGTATTGTAGAACCAATGTTAGTGTTTTTGCTGTGGGGGATTTTCAATTGAAAACCTTATTGAGTGAGATTTTTTTTGTTATTGTTTAAAGGAATCAAGAGAGGCAAGAGGAACAAGAAAAGAAGCTTTTTGAGCAAGTCAATTCTATAAGCAAGGAAATCAAGGTGGGTACATGTTTATAATAGAGTAAATAAGCTACTACTGTTTTCTACAAATCAAACAAGTTTTCTGATTTCATTTACATCATAAGTGCTGCATTATTGTTTATGAATGAATGTGAAATCTGCTATATGTTTGTTGTACGATCTGAGTGATGATTTTAAAAAAAAGACCATGAAAGTGATATCTTTGAAAATATGCATGTTTATGAAATCATGTTTTCAAGAATGATTTTTAAGATATATGTCAAGTATATGAAAAGCAAGTTTTCAAAAGAATGTGCCTTTTTGGGCATTATGCTTACAAGGTTTTAAAATCTATGTATTATGTGGGTTTGTGGTAGTCCCTCAAGAACCGTCACGTGCACGTTGACTCAAGTATCGGCTTCTCCCGCCTGCCTGCTAGTGGCATGGAGCTCCCTCAAGAATTTACGACTACACAGGACCATTTCATTGTAAATGTGTAGTGTGTCATGTTTTGGACTTACCCAAACCATTTGATATGTTTATGTGTTCATGACAAATTGATGTAAATGATGCATTCATGATTCGTATACACATGAAATTTGACATTGAAAATGAGTTATAAATGTTTTAACTGGAAGCCTAAGAAACAAGTGTTTTATAAACTCAAAGAAAGTTTTCTAAGACAAATAAAACGTTTTCAAAAGTTTTGCTTATCTTTTTATTATAAACTGTTGCCCACGAGCTTCAAACTCACCCCTTCCTATCCCCACCTTCAAGTGATAAGCAAGAGATGGAGTGAAAAAGAGAGTCAAGGTAGACTTTAGCCACATTTTAGAAATTTCATTTTTCTTATAACTTTCGAAATTTGAGATTTCGGATTATATTATATTTAAATTTTTTCAAGTTCTGTTGCTTGAGTAATGTAACGATAGATTGAAGAAGTTTTGATTGTGTATGTGTATATTGACTTTTGTGTTTCAATAGATGAGTTTATTTTTGATGTTGACCTTTTGTGAGCACGCCACCTTTGTGGAATGATGTCTATTAAGGGTTTATGGTAATAATCCTGCAAGGTAGTATGCATGTTCAAGTTAAGTTTGATGAATTTCGCAAGCGTTGGACTCCGAAAATAAGCGGGATCCAACATGAGTGGTATCAAAGCGCCAGTATTAGGATCTTACATAGGCAACCTTTGGATATGTGTCAATCGGAAGAGCGATTGTTAAGAGTTAAGGCCAATAGAATTAGTGAGAAGAATAGTGTCTTGATAAAGAGTATGGTAAGGAAAGTTTGTGGATATTTAGAAATAAGAAATATTATGTGGTCCAATGTGTTAGACACAGATTCAGTGTTTGTAGTTATACCAGTGAATATGATGATGGAATTTTAGTTATAGATATGTATTTAAATTGATATGGATGTGAAAAAGTTTTCCTGATTTGACTGAGGAAGAAATTGAGGCATAGGTGAAGATGATAAGATTTAAGGTGTACAAGTAAAGAGAAATTGAAAGGTTGAACTAGGAATTGAACATGATTGTTTAATTGAGGTGATAACAGTTATGATTTAGCATAAGAATATGTCTGTGATATTAAATCACAATGTCGTGATGATTAGGGATCAATGATTTGGAATTGATTAAGGATTTGCGTATGGAAGATCAAAAGGATGACAATAGGAAAATGAGATCAAAATGAGGAAATAGTAGAGGGGAAATGAAATAGATATAAATGACTTCTCATGAGATAAATGAAATGATATGTAGTATGGAGAAAGTTAGAAATGCATACAAGATAGAATTTTTCGTATAAATGAGATTAAGGAAAAAATGAAGAATTAAATGAGAAGAGTTAATGCAATTATTGTCAAAGACCAATGAGATCAAAGCATCATTTGCGTAAGATATAAATTGGTGATTGTAGGAAATAAATTTCTGGATAGAATGGGATAAATTTGATGTGTAAATGCGAAGATGATAACTGTTGACTGATAAAGATTACATGAACGGTATAGGTGATTGTAGAAAGAAATCTTTTTTGAAGAAGAATTTCATTGAATTAGGTCAAGCAAATTAGAGAATGATCAATGAAGAAGCAAATCAGAAATGATTACGACAGGATTCAAAAGTGAGTATCGGAGTCTTATTCCTGATGAAAACTCAAGCATGAAAATGTAGAATATGCTACTGAGAGTGTATACATTATGTTTCAAGTAAAGTATCTAACTATGTGAATGAATTCTTGAATTTGAGGTGACATTATTGTTAATATGAGAAGATTAGTCAGGTAAGAATTTCGAGGACGAAATTTTTTTTAGAGGGGGAGAATTATTAGACCCTGAACTTTTCGTGAAAGATTAGAGCTATTGAATGGAAAATTTTGGTGATTAGTCATGAGTAAAGAACCAATGAATGAAAGTTTTTAAACCAAGAAATGATAGACAAGAGTAAAGTTGGGAATGAGAAATATGGATAGATTCATGATTTGCTACAATGTTTTAGTGAATAAGAGAGTTTGGAATAGGAAAATTCAAGGTGAAAGTTAGACATGAAAGCAAAAATGAAGTTGAATATGTGGAGCAAGTTGATGAAGGATATGTACACATATGTATGTTTTGTTATTCATGTTCATGATTATTTATGGATCTAATTTTCATTATGGATAATGTGGATTTGAAATGGAGTTGAGAATAAGGAGTAAATGAAGTAGAAAAAGTGATCTTAGTATGAATCGTGTAAGGAAAGATTTTGAATTAAAGAGTTAATCTGAAAAATGTTCACTGAATATACTTTAGTCTTTTCGCCACAACATTTTCTCTAGTTATCCAAGCAAGATAATTCTTGATTTGGATTAAACTAGAAACATATGGTTACATTTCTTATAAAGATATCGAATTTCAATTTTGTCTCTAAGAATCTCAAAATTTGTCGCAAATTTGAGAACTGGGTGCAGTACATTGGGAGATGAATGTAAATTCATATTCTGATATCGTGTGAAAATCTAGATTAATTTAGATAGAATTTGGCAAAGTTTCCTTCTTTAAAATTGTATATCTTTCTTTTATCTTTCCAATGGTTATAGCATGAAATTTTTCAACATCTGAGCCAAAAGTTATGATCCTTATGAGCGGAGATATTTTGAAGAGTGTAGAAAGTGATTTCTATTGTCTCAGTTACTATTCATTATCATTTTCTGTTCCATTTTCTACCCTCAAAATGATATAATTTGCCTTTTACATCTTCATGAGAGTTATAGTTTTTGAAGTCTTCTTTCCAACTATATAAAGAATACCTTAATCCAATATCTGTAGGGAAAGTTATGATAATTGTCCCAACCTTGTATTGTCTGATGACGTCACTTCGTCTAAAAATTGACGTCATATAGTCTGTTCTATTTTCTACCACTCAGATGAAAGCATTTGCCTTTAATGTCTTCATGAGAGTTGTAGTTCTTGAAGTCTTATTTCCAACCATATAAATAACACCTTAATACGATATCTGTAGCAAAACTTATGGCAATTTTCCTGACCTTATATCATTTGATGATGTCACTTCGTCTCAAAAATGACGTCATATAGTTTGTTCTATTTTTGACCCCCCAGATGAAAGAATTTGCCTTCAACGTCTTCATAAGAGTTGTAGCTCTTAAAGTCTTATTTCCAACCATATAAATAACACCTTAATCCAATATCTGTAGGAAACGTTGTGGTAATTTTCCCAACCTTGTATCATTTGATGATGTCACTTCATCTAAAAAATGATGTCATATATTCTGTTCTATTTTTGACCCCACAAAGGAACGAATTTGCCTTCTATGTCTTCACGATAATTGTAGTTCTTGAAGTCTTCTTTCTAACCATATAAAGAATATCTTAATCCGATATTTGTAGGAAAAGTTATGGTAATTTTTCCAACCTTGTATCGTCTGATGACGTCACTTCGTCTAAAAAATGATGTCATATAGTCTATTCTATTTTTGACCTCTTAGATGAAAGAATTTGTCTTCGAAGTCTTCATAAAAGTTGTAGCTCTTAAAGTCCTATTTCAAACCATCTAAAGAACACCTCCATCAAAAATTTCTACAGAAAGTTATGACTATTTTCCCAAAACAAGTTCAGTATATGTTTGTTGCATGATCTGAGTAATGATTTTTCAAAAAGAAAAGACCATGAAAGAGATTTCTTTGAAAATATGCATGTTTATGAAATCATGTTTTTAAGAATGGTTATCAAGATATACATCAAGTATATGAAAAGCAAGTTTTCAAGAGAATGCGCCTTTTTGGGCATTATGCTTACAAGGTTTTAAAATCTATGTATTATGTAGGTTTGTAGTAGTTCCTCAAGAACCGTCACCTGGACGTTCACCCAAGCATAGGCTTCTCCCGCCTACCCGCTAGTGGCATGGAGCTCCCTCAAGGACTTCTTCAATAATTTACGACTACACAGGACCATTTCATTGGAAATGTGTAGTGTGTCATGTTTTGGACTTACTCAAACTATTTGATATGTTTATGTGTTCATGATAAGTTGATGTGAGTGATGCAATCATAATTCGTATACACATGAAATTCAGCATTGAAAATGAGTTATAAATGTTTTGGCTGGAAGCCTAAGAAACAAGTGTTTTATGAACTCAAAGAAAGTTTTCTAAGGCAAATAAAATGTTTTCAAAAGTTTTGTTTATCTTTTTATTATAAACTGTTGCCCACGAACTTTCAAGCTCACCCCTTCCTGTCCTCACCTTCAGGTGATGAACAAGAGATGGAGTGAAAAAGAGAGTCAAGGTAGGCTTTAACCACATTTTAGAAATTTCATAGTTCTTGTAACTTTTGAAATTTTAGATTTCAGATTATGTTGTATTTAAAATTTTTCAAACTCTGTTGCTTGATTAATGTAACGATAGATTGAAGAAGTTTTAATTGTGCATGTGTATATTGACTCCTGTGTTTCAATGAATGAGTTGGTTTTTGACGTTGACCTTTTGTGAGCACGCCACCTTTGTGGAATGATGTCTATTAAGGGTTTATGGTAATAACCCTACAAGTTAGTATGCATGTTCAAGTTAAGTTTGATGAATTCCGCAAGCGTTGGATTCCGAAAACAAGCGGGATCCAACAAAACATATAGAAATAAACGTCCATTTCATCCGAGAGTTATACCTAGCCAGTGTCATTGATATTAATTACATTTCATCTTCTCTCTGGGTTGCAGTTTGCCTAACTAAAGCTCTTACATGTAGACACTTCATGCAATATAAAGACAAACTCGGCTTAGTTATTACACCCTCTCATTTGAGGGGAATGTTAAAGCATGAAAGATAGGGTTAGCTAGATGTAAATATAATAATTTCCTATTTATTAAATGTCCTACTGTATAGTTTGTTGGTCGTATATAGCACCCTAACACAAGTATGGCTTGTATTCATTATTCTCTCTCCTGTAACAAACTTCTGTTTAAGTATTATTATAAAAACATTTCTTTGAAGCTCAATGAAGTGACTGAGCACGTCATTCATTTATCTATGGATCACATCTCCTTAAGAAAACAGAAGCATAAAAATTTGAATACAATGAGACGTAGAAAAAAACATAGCATTCGTTTGGCAGCAGCATAGAGGCTTGAAAGCAGCAGCATAGAGAACAATGCTGCTAGGAATCGGTTTGGCAGAAGCAACTCAAATAAGGGATTTGCTTCCTCAGATTATACTGTTGAAAAGCTTCCTTATTCTTCTGCTGGTCGAAATGCCTAATACAATCACATCACTACTATGAGTATTGCTAGGAATCTGTCTAGTTCTAATGTACAAGGGGGTTTCTTATTTAATACCATTGGAGTCCTCATACATGAGGTTCTTGACTTGTACTTTGCTCTTTTAATTGTCAGCAATAAAGCAGTACTTAACTAGGCGGATAGGATTATTTCTCATCTTGTGCACTGTTTGACTTCGCCAATTATGAAGTTAGATTAACATGTAGTTTCCAATTCTTGCCTTGGAATGAAGAGGAGGAAACTTCATGTTTTGTTTGTCTTCACTTCATTGCATTAGCTTCTGAATGAATTGTTGAAAAAACTCTACAACAGTTTTTAGTATTATGAGAACTTTTTTAAAAAATTAAAGGGACCAATGAATCTTTTAATAAAAATTTCAACCAAAACAATGGAAGGAAGTAATTGACTTTTCTAATAATAGAAAGGTTAAAATTAAAAAGACTGAAATAGAAGATAAACTAGGATAAATGTATAATAAGTGATTTGTTCTTTTACTGAAAAAGAAAAACACATTTAAAAAATAGAGTAATTAATAGAATTATTGTTAGAACCAATACAATAGAAATATTTTAAAATTAGGATAAATTATAAAAATATAAACTTTACTCAATTTTATAATAATAAAAATATCTTTTAATTTTTTATAAAAAAACCAGGTGTTAGCATTATATTTAATGGAGTTGATATATCCTGTAATGTTGTTGTTGTTATTATTATTATTATTATTATTATTATTATTATTATTATTATTATTATTATTATTATTATTATTA
>JANZLX010171376.1:0-13297 GCA_025531955.1 Erythroxylum orinocense
CCCAAGACCACTCTTTTCTCTTGCTTTTATACCCTCATTAATTGCACAAAGTCCAAATTGCCCTTAATGAAAAGCCTAAGAATTTAAATGCTTAAGTTGTCTTCTAATTTTGCCCTCATGCATTCTTAACACTTTAATTTAATTTAATCCAATCAATCTATGCCATATGATCTTACTCAAATTAACATGTTAATTAACTCCTATTAACATGCTCATTAATTCCACAAAATACTCTATTAAAACCTCAAATTTCATTTAATTCAAGCTTAACTCTTTCCAAAAATCAAGATATTTTCTTGTCATGAAATTGAAGGAATTTTGATAAAACTTCCTTCTAGACAAATGTTCCTCATTGTCTTAATTTTTTTCTAATGAAACCAAAATCATTCAATTTGGTTCCATAATCCAAAATTTATACACCAAACATTTTTTTGGACTGTTCATATACTAAACCATTTTCCTACGCTTGACTTCCATCCAAAAATTGATATTCTTAGGGACTGAATCATAACTTGATTTCATCATACAATTTGTAACCTTATCTCTCTAGTTTAATCCAAATTAAGAATCATCTCATTTGGACAACTAGAGATCAAGTTATGGCCAAAACATCGAAGCATACTCAATGACCATATACATTTCCCAGCTTTTTGACTTACAACATT
The DNA here is from genome assembly GCA_025531955.1 of Erythroxylum orinocense. NCBI lineage: Eukaryota > Viridiplantae > Streptophyta > Magnoliopsida > Malpighiales > Erythroxylaceae > Erythroxylum > Erythroxylum orinocense. Next base: position 666 of record JANZLX010171376.1, read on the forward strand.
TCACATATAATCCATCTTGTACCTAGACCATCTTTTCCATTTCATTTCCAATTCATGAATTCCCCTTTCTTTATACATGAATAATCATGAACAACTTCTCATTTAATAGTCCTAACTTCCAATAAAAGTTCAGGGCCCAACATTAAGGTATCCTTAGCATAAGTTATTCATTGGTGAATTGTTATAAATACATTTTTAAATAAGATGTAATGATCTTAATGGTATATACCAAGGTATAAGAGTAAACAGATCTGCTTAATGCTTCATAGAGCCTTATTATAAAGGATATTATGATCGTATAAGTTATGACAGAAATCGATCTTATTGAGATATTATGAATAGTTGAAATTGATCTTCTTGATGTACTAAGAATGGATGATAAGCAATGATGAAAACAATTGATTGATAAAGATGACATAGATAGTATAGATGATAGTAGCAAAAAATCTTCTTTTGAAGAAGAATTTCACCGAATTAGGTTAAGTGGACCAGATGGTTTATTTTTAAGAATGATCAATGAAGGAATAAATAATAAATGAATATGTAATGAATCAAAAGTGAATATTGAAGTCCCATTCCTAACGGAGACTTAAGTATAAGAGGTTAAATATGCTACAGAGAGTTCATGTAGCTTGTTGGTGAAAAGTAACCCGTTTATATTAATAGGTTTATGAAATTGGGATGATATTATTGCTATTGCTGAAGGAACTTAGGTCCACACTATATTCTATGTAAATATGTTAAGTGGATACAAATTAGATTTGATGAATGTTTTACCAACATAGGAAATTAAGATTGCAAATAAATTGAAATGTTTGGGGAAACTAGTATGAATGAACAGACATTAGAATAAGTCAATGTGAAATAAGAGGAAATCAAATGAAAGAAGAAAATCATTCAAGAAAAGAAGTCAAATGGGAAACCAAAAAATTTAACAAGAGATAATATTACCTTATTGAAGAATTAGTTATTTAAGGAATTACGAAAACTAATCATGGGCATATTGATTTTTGGCAATATTTATTTGTGTTAACAATTGCTGCCAACAGTATTATGGTATTGAAGAATAATGTGTCCCAATTTTGCTTGGATCAGTTAGTGAATATGATCATAGATTATATATTAAATGTAGTTGAAAAGTTAAGAAGAATATTTTGAATAATTTAGGTAAATATTACATATCATAAAGGTAGAAACAATTATATGCCAAGAGTGAATCTTAGCTTGATTAAATAAAATATTGGTTCTTATAGTATCTGAACATGGCATATTGGGAGACCCAAAGAAAGTAGAGATAATGATGAAGTAAGAAACTCCAAGGAATATATAAGAGATCTGGAGTTTTCTAGAAATAGCTAGAAATTGGATACTACTAGAAGTTGTTAACGAGTTTTTACTGATCTTAGCCCTTTGACAAAAATGTTTGAGGAAAAATGTGTAAATCATATGACTGATGAATGTAAAGAGAATTTTTAGGAATTATAACACCAATGGTAATCATATCATTTGGATTTTGAGATTTTGTAGTATATAATGAGGTTTCACATAAGAGATTAGGGTGAAATCTAATGTAGCATAATAAAGTGATTTCATATGCATGGAGACAATTAAAGTCTCATGAGTTTATTATTTGATACATGATTTAGAACTTGCTACAATAGTGATTGCTTTGAAAGTTTGGAGACATTATATGTACAGAAACATTTTGGATATATATAAATATACAAAATTATTAAAGTTTGAGGTAATCACTGAGTTTGAAAGAATTGAATATAAGACTGAGATGATGCATAGAGTTATTTGAAGATTATAATGTATAAATGAGTATTTCTCAGTAAAGCTAGTGTTGTAATGTGATGCATTGAATAGAAAGTTCAATAGCAGTGCAGCACTAATTTAGATATTGAGGTTACCAAATCTAGTGCAATGAAGAGCATAGAATGTCAAGTTGAATTTTGGGAAAATCAAAGCACTATTAACTATTGAAAATTTAAGATTCAGCTTCACATGAAAAGATTAGCAAAGCCCAAATTAAGGATTTAGAATTTTTTAATCTTACTCAGAAATTGAAAATGAATCTAAATTTTGAGTTTGATTGGAAAATGATACTTTGTGATTGGAATAAGAAGTATGTGTACACGATAAACATGATTGAGCAAAGAGATTATTAAAGAAAGCACAAATAACTACCTACGCTATACATCCTAGTAGGAATATGTTGAAACAACATTTAGCGGCTAAAAAAGTATAATCAAGTGACTGAATGTTTGAATTACCAATAGTCTTAAAAGTTGGAGATATGCTTAGAATTTATATTTTGGAGTTCATAGAAACATGAGGTCAATGTATAATTTCAATTGACTTTAAGCATAACAATCGTTATCATAGTGATATCATTAGAATATCATGTGCGACGTTACACAACAAAAAGAGTCGTTCGCCTTTATAGTGGGTTGAATAAGGCCTAAAATAGTTGAAGTACATAATCGATTAGAGATGTTGTAGATAAGTTAAATTGATTTGTAATAGAAATTAAGTGATTCAATTAAGATAAACGAGTTAGGTGGATCAACATCGAAGATATGAAATATAGTGAGATGGATATAAGAGTTAAGTGTATTAACACTAAAGAAAGGTGACAAATTGAATGACAAATGTTCAGAACCAAACTCTCTTTGGTATAACATTGAAAACCGCGATTATGCAGCTGCACGATCGCCATATCCACCTGCACCAACGAAGTCACAATCGTGCAGAACCACGATCGCAATTCGCGATCTTTAACAATGAAGTTACAATCGTGCTTCCTTCTCTTCTTCTCCGAACATTTCTTCTTCTTCTCCTTCATTTTTTTGTCTTTTTTTAGATGTTCTCACTTCTAAAACATCTATTATGTATTTCTAACTGCAATACAATCGCTAAACAAGTCAAAATCAAAATTAACATTCAAACATCAAAAATTCAAAACTCCAGATATACTTCATCTCTCTACTGTAATTTTTCCAGATTTTTTTCTCACTTCAATCTTCTTCAATTAACACGTAAGACACTTAAACCAATTCTTTTAACTTCATTTTAGTTCATCAATATATAACAATTCAAAAATCCAAGATTCACACTTAAACATCAAAATCCAATTCTCATACATGCAAATTCCAATTTTCTGCATTTTATTTCTCTATCTTACTTTCATCTTATGCATTTGTCCATTTTTCCACACTTTCATTTGATCAAAAACTTATCATTTTATCAACCCTATTCCATGACCTCACCAACATCTTTATTTAAATTCATTAAACTCATCTAATTCCATCTCTATAAACACTCCACAAATTCATGCGTGAACAGTAAGAACAACACATATTCGGTTTTCTCTAAACCAGAATAGAGTATATATATATATATATATATATTCCCAAACCGAAACTACACTTCCCAAACCACTCATGAATAAATTCGTGTACAAAGTTAAAACATCAACAACAATCACTTACTTGATTCAGCTAATGAAGAACATGGAAGAGAATTTCGATGTTGAGTGTTTCTTCATAGTGAAGAACAAAAGCTACAGTAATCTCTTCCTAACCAAAAACATAAGCTACGTGTATTCTTTGCATGTCTTACACTTGTCACTCAAATAAGACTACCACTGTCACCATGTATGTAAGCCATTTGTCAATATTTAATCAGTCCACATGCCAAACTAAAATTGGTCCAATTTCAACATTTTTCCTATTCTAAAAAATACTCCAAATTTTATTTTAGAAATTTCCTAAATTTCACCAAAAATTTTGAAATAATCATAATATTCTCCAAATAAATTTTCACCACAAATAAACCACAATACATACTTTAATCGCTTTAATAACTCAATTATGCCCGAAAAATGTCAATGAATGCATGTACAATCATATTCATGTGCAACAATTAATATTCTCATATATGTGCATGTCATATTTTACTTAAGCATGATATGCATTTTTCTAGTTTCTCAGTAATTTCTCATAATATAGTCATAACATGGATAATGGGATGCTACAATGTAGCCTTTCTCCTAACTAATAGATATGCTATTTTTAAATAAGCATTTTGATAGATGCATATTTGACTATATTTTTACCCCATATTTGATGTATTTTTTCTTTATATTTTATACTTTTATTTTATATTTGGTACTTAATTAGCTCTAAGTGTGTTTACAGGGTACAATTGTCTTTATAGACTTAAAGGAGGAGAATTCAGAGGAAAACACGGCATAAAACAAAGATTTGAAGCACTGAATGGATGCACGATCGTGCATTAGATCGTGCACTTCTTTTAGTCGTGTAGATTCGCGATTTTCAGAGATTTTGGTTACGCACGATTGTGCATCGATCAAAATCCTAGAATTCAATATAAAAACATTTTAGAAGGTAAATGGAGGGGAGCAGACTTTTGGAGATCCAAACATGGAGAACATCTAGAAGGGATAATATTGATCTAGGAATGTGGAAAAATACGAAGAAATCATCAAAGATCCAACAGAATACAAGATTAAACCTCTACCTTACATGAACATTAGATAGAAGAGAATGGGAGATTTAGAATTATGAACTCTTTGTTTTCTATTTATTTTTCTTCTACTTTATGTTTAATTTCATTTTCTATTATGTGTAACTAAACTTATTTAATTTCTAGGTTAGATGAACCCTAACTTGCGCTACAATATGTTTTAATTCTTTTATTTAATACCATTGCTTTGATTGATCTATTGTGGTTCAATTACGTGTTTAATATATGTTCTAATAGACCTGGGAATATTAGATCATAATCTAATTTCTTACGTAGAGATTAAGAAATCGTATATTTGAATAGATCTATTATAATTGAAAGGAGTTTATTGCAACCCTAAAAATAGGAAGATTTAAATCTTTTGAATTAGGTTCAAACCTAATAGAGGGATTCATAAACCCGTAAAGCAATCTTATAAACTTTAACCTTAGTAATTTGGTTAAAAACCTTAGGATTAGTTGTTAGCAAACTCAAGGTCAGCTATTTGCATACCTTAAGAATCTCCATGGTCCAATAAATCAATAAAACAATTGCATAATAAAATATCAATCAATTAAGGGTTTTAAGGGGGATTTGAAACCTAGATACTAAATTTTGATATTGTTAGTTTTCTTAGCGATTTCTTGTTTCTATGTTCAATGTTGTTGCCTACTTTATTTTAATTATTTAAGTTTTTATTTTTTATTAAAATCTAAAATTAATCTATAGGTTAGATGATAGAAAAAAGGTAATTACAAGTAACGATTATCTTAGTAAGATTGAAAACTGCTTATCGAAATTAGCTAAAGTTATATTGAAGGCTCCATATGTAACGCTTATTTAGTTGAGGGAGCTAGTACGTTTTGTGGACATTATTTTGAGCCTCATGTTCATACAAGAGCAAGACAAGTTCCTCATAATGACGATGAGGGAGGAACAAGTGGTACGGATGGGAACTTGTCAATTTTTACATATCCTGGACGAACCTATGGACGTGCAACAAGAAGAATGTTAACAGAGGAGGAAATTGACGCTGCACATGGGTACATTTTATTGAACTGTTAGCAGGTTCTTCCATTCGTGCAGTAAGTTGAACACACGATTTGCTCATTTAAAATAGTGGGTTGTTTGTTATTGACAAGTGTCATTAAATATTCAAAGTATACGAGGCATTGTTACACGAGATAATGCCTGGTATCACACAGGATGATACAAATAACAAAGTTGGAAAACACTTTCCTCGATGGTTCGAGCGATATGTAAGTTCTTACTTTAAAATATTATTATAGTTAAAAACCATGTTTAAATGTTCTCATGACATTGTACTCTTTGCTATGCTACTTTTTTTTACGTAGGCCGTCGAAAATCCAATAGAGAACAAGTTCATTTCTGATCTTGCAAAGGGACCTCTGCGAATTGTTAAATCGTATCCGTTGTATTTCGTGAATGGATACAAATATCATACAGAATCTCATGGACATAGCATGCGAACAATGAACAGTGGTGTTTCGATACAGGGAGAATTGATGGACTATTATGGAAAAATAATTGAAATACTTGAAGTTGAGTACTGTGCTTTGCCAATTAAGCGATGTGTGATATTTAAATGTGACTGGTATGACCCGACACCAAATGTAGGAACAAAATTGCATAGCCAATACAATGTAGTTGAAATCAACTACCATAGAATATTGAGACAATTTGAACCTTTCATCTTGACTATGCAAGTAAAACAGGTTTGTTATGTCCATTTTCCAAGCTTACGACGAGATAAGACGGATTGGTTGGCAGTTTGCAAAGTTAAACCTAGAGGAGTTTTTGAGTCACTTAGAAACGGAGAGCAGAGAACTGACAGTGAAGCGTTTCAGGAAGATGTGACTTTTATCAATGCAACTGTCACGTATGACGATAATGAACCTTTGAACGATCCATCTAACGCTTATGTTGATATTTCATCTGCAGAGTTTGACGAGGGTCAGAGATCTGAAGAAGAGGAGGAGTTTCATTCTTATTCTTCCAAAGAGGAAGATGATTGTAATTTACAATTAAGTTCTGATAGTGATTAATTTCTGTTTGTAATAGACTATTTTTGTAACAAATACATTATTCCTTTTAATCATTACAATTCTTATTCAAGGAATGTCGAAGTGACAAATGGTTCCCGACGATAATAATTCTTACTGTTGGGAGAAATGTGGCAAAATTGTCCCAACCCAGGGAATCACCAATGCAAGAAACATTGCTGCTTCATACACTAAGACTCGTTTGACTTCTATGGCCGATCTTCTACTTCAAGGTGTTTAGTATGATTATTACGTCTCTGGCCTTATTCTATACATCTCATTTCCTTAGTTGAAGTTATTATACATAATAATAATTTGATAGTCTATACTTCATGTTGCTCTAAGCTTCCTGCATTCTCAAAGAAGAAATTTGTACCAATAGAGGGCAGAGCGATGACATAACGGCCTATAAACGATTTGGCAGATCGGTTATTGTGGAAGATTCGTCAATTACTCATACAGGGTCTGGACAATCACGTATGATTTAGGTGAAATTGTTCCCCCTTCTAGTAGTTCGTCTAGACAATTCATCTTCCACACCAAGAGCGGCGACACATTAACTGTTTCCTCTATAAGTATGGCTATAGCCAACACGTTATTGAAAGAAGGTGTTCCACGGCCATCACCTGGTGGAAGAAGTCTGACTGTTTCCAAAGCTTCGTTTGAACATGCCAAGACCCTTCTAGGAAATCCAAACATCAGGGACTCATTTACTTTTACCGACTCCCATGTTACATGGAATCAAACAAAATAATTATATCATGCATTACATTATTAGACTAAGCTTAAAAGTTGTTTGTTGTTGTATCTATATGAATTTGTTAAACAAATTCATAATTATATAAGTGTTGAAGTTGATTTGTTGTTATTTATTTGTTTGTTGACCTTCAATGCCATTGCCTTATATATAAATATATTGTGTAAACGATTGCTTTTAGATTGTTATATTTGTACAGAATTCGACCAACATTGAATTTCAGGTTAAAATATGAGACCAAAGAGACCGCGTGAGGTTATGCGGCCAAGGTTTAGAGGGATGTTTGGCGGGCAGCTGTGTCAAGGTGACAGTCTGCAACTAGCACTAACTTACCTCCTCCTCCTACACATCCTCCAGTTACAGATGAGCCATCACCTCCTGCTCCTCATGAAACACCATCCCCTTCTCCAACTCATATATCATCCAATACCTCTTTAGGGGATGGAGGGGATGCCCGCCAGCCTGGATCTGTGGGAGATGATTCCGAAAGTATATCACTGTTATCAATGACTAGTAAGTGCGATAACATTAATCACTGTTTGTTGTTGATTAAGCCTTAGGTTTTTTGGTTCATTTGTATATTACAATTATTTCTTGTTTTAGGTTCGTTCCGTCTGGAATGAGTTCCAGACATATGACTTCCACTTTTAAGGAAAGGATTGAACCCAAGGGATATACGTGGAAGAATATATCTGAAGCTACGAAACAATTTTACTTTCAGGAGTTCGAGGTACAATAAATATTTATTTCCTTTATATATATATATATATATATAGATATATATAGTTTTACATTAACTAACATATTTTTGTTTTATTCTTCAATTAGAAAGCATTTTTCTGGGACTTTTCTTTGGACGGGAGCATATGCAAATTATGGCAGAGGCGAGCTCGTACACATTATCGCGACTTCATTAACACGATACACAAAGCTGGTGCACGACCCTGCTTTATTTCGGAGGAAACTTGGAGTCGATGGCTAGAGTATTGGGCATCACTTGCGGCAATGTCCATCTCAGGACGTAACTCGGCCAACAGACGTAGAGACCTAGGTCGAGAGAGTCTTCCCGTACATACGGAAGGAACAATAACTCACCAGGAGCATGTAGATAGACTTGTAAGTATTTGCACTTTACACTTATTTTGTAAATATTTTGCTTTGTTGTATTATAGATAATAATAATGGTATAAATGTCTGGTGCCACTTATGGGTGTGTTGAGTTATTTTCTTTGTTCAACAGGGGCAAATATCATATAACTTGACGAACCTCCGCCGAAGTTTAAACGATTTGTAGTTCACATCTAATAGTTTAGTTTATTTATGTAGGAAAAGTCATTGGGCATCAAGCCTATACCTATTCAGTTATTTCTGCACACTCACACGAAGAAGCATGACGGTGTAACCTTCATCAACAACTGCTATCGAGAGCTGAATGTTTGTCCGCTTAATGCATTTTATATATTTCTAAATAATGATCCCTTCCTTCCTATTAATGCTAACTTGACATACCTTATAGGACTAATTACAACAAACCATTCAGCAACAGTCTCAGGAGGAACAACCTGTAGATGAGACTTAGACGTATCTTGAGGCTATGGGTGGTAGGGATCGTCGTGGCAGGATATTCGGTCTAGGTTCATATGAGAACACATGTTATTCCCAATCTTTCATGTCCAGTACAGCAGCGTCCACTAGGCCAGCGATCAACAATGAAGTCATCGAGCTTCGGGCCACAGTGCAAACATTAATGGAGAAAATAGCTCATTTGGAAGAGGGGCAGACAGAGCGGGAGGAACAACGGATGAGAGAGCAGGATCATCGAATGAGAGAGCAGATAGAGTTGATGGCAAAAATGAGAGAAGAGATAATGCAGATGGCTCAGCTGAGACAGTCGTTGGAACAGTTGAAGGGAAGTTCTGCAAAGGACCACCCGTGATCACCACAACCTTAGATAGTCGAACTCATTATGTTTAAATTACAAACATAACAATTTATGTACACTTTAATGTGTTCATTACCAATTTGAAACAATTGAAATTCTTTTAACTCTATACTTATCATCTAATTTTTTAATTACACAAATATATATAAATATACAAATTAAGTTAGTATGCATAGGTAAGTGAACTTTTGAGAATATGCATTTAGCGAAAGATGATGAAATGGTAGTAGATTAATTATATATATCACTGACGGAATATACAAAACCGTCGGTAAATGAAATGTTTCACCGACAGAACTTATCATACCGTCGACATAAATACCTGAATTACAATTGCTAACGTAAATATTACCGTCTGTAAAGCATTGAAATGTCCGACCGATTATATTTCCGTCGGTAACTTTTACAACTTACTTTTGTTATCGATCTAAACGTACTGAAGGTTGTTCCTTTCGTAAAGTATACAGACAGAAGTTATCTGTCGGTGATATTTACATTCCATCGATGAAAATTTTAATCAATGTCCATCGGCGTATAATAACAACGAATTATTTTACGTCGGTTGGCCATTGATAATACACTGACGGACGTTTGTCCATCGGTAAGTAATAGCGACAGCCTTGTTGGCGACGGTTTCGTCCTTCGTTGCTTTTCGTCGGTACATATAATTTCCGACGGATATATAGAGTTCTCCAACAGAATATTCCGTCGGTAAACGATATTTTTCTTGTAGTGTTTTCTATTTAAGCTTTTTTATCTCTTGAAACTTTTTTTTCAAAAATATCCTTATTGACTTTTTATGAATTTTTCTCTTATAACTTTTCATCTCTTGAATTTCTTATACTTATTGATTTATTAGTTTTAGTTGGTTACAAACTTAACATGTATCATCACAATCTATATCAAATTAAAATATGACTTAAAATATTTGCAAGCTCAACTAACACTTGTTTGAGGTTTAAAACAAGGCATTTCGTCCACACGTGAGGTCACTTTGTACTATAATATACACCTTAATCCTCTTTTACAAAATCAAATGCCAACTCAACATGTACCATGTCCATTGATTCTTCTTCAGCTTTGACGTCGATGTTGAAGGCTTAGGACCTTGATTGGAAGTTCTGATTATGAAAAGAAGTGTTTCCACAAGCATTCCTACAACTAATCCAAGAATTCCTCCAGCAGCACTCTTTAAGTAAACAGAAGAAACAACACCAGTATTGATTGCATAAAAAATGCAAAATGCAAAAGAGAATAATAAGAAATATATTAATACAAAAAGATATGTATATACATATATATATATGCTTTCTTTGTATGCGGACAAATAAATGAAAGTTTTCAGGATATAGGTATGCATACATTAAGATGCTAAGTCACATTACCATTGCAGGAGTGTGGCCGAACAATGCTCTTAATGAAGTGTATCCAACGAGATAACCAGTAAATATGGTAATAGCAACATGTAATCCTGTACAGGTATATAGTAAATTGCAATTTCAGCACTACAAAATTTGAGGATAATAATAAAGGGGAATGATATTGTAAATATGGTGAAAAAAACAACAAAAGATTCTAACATAGTAGAGAATATAGATTTAAAAATTATATACATAAAAGAGGAAAAGAAAAACAATGCAATGATCATATTGCACTACAAAAAAACATAATAATAGAAACTATTGATCACAATCAATTCAGTTCAGAAATTTGCTGAGGGAAGTGTGGCAAGTGTAGTATCATTGATATGAATGATGAAAGGAATTTCTCAGCAAGTGAGGTAGTTATGTTGAAATGTATTCTTAGTTACTCAAGATGCAATCAAATCATTTCATGGCTACTTCAGCTGTGGCAAGTAGATACATTTCAATTTTGCAGAAATTTTGACATACAAGTAAGTGATCACTTAAGTATAAGTAAAGTTCCTTTCAATAATCTGATTGTGTAAAGCATTCAAGTTCAATGAGAATGGTTCATATATGTAAAATATACCCCTAAAGAAATATCCTATAATCATTGTCATGGATCAAGGGTTGACAGAGTGTAAGTGAGAATCGAACATATCAGCATTAAGTTGCTCAAGCCATTCACTCTCAAATCACAAAACCAGTTGCTCAAGCCATTCACTCTCAAATCACAAAACCAGTAACTCCTACTCCATTTCAAACTCCCTCCTCAAGAATCATAATGGAGCAACACAATTAATAGCTCACATTTCTGGGAACTCTATCTAGCCAAAACAGGAGACTGACAGAGCTAAATCAATAAATGTATCATAAGCATCAACAAACACATAACTCAGAAAAAATCAGAAAGTTAAAAGCATCTCAACTTCGGTGGCCCAAAACACATCTTGCCCAATATGCGTCCATTTCAAATATCATGATTTAGAAAACCAACAGTAAAAAATACATGTTTATTTCTACTTCAATTACAAAAATGATGCCTTTCCCATAATACATGCATTTGAAACTTCACAATTTAGACAACCACAAGCGATAACTAGCATATAATAACAAGAGGGTTTAGAGCAAGGTGTGAGTTACCCAAGCCAAGCTGATCTTTCTAAGAAGAGAAAGGCTCATGGGTACCCTTCCTCCGTTTAATGTCCTTAACCAACTTTTGATATCAGCTGCCAATCTAATAATATAAGTAGTACCCTTGGTAAAACAAACAAAAACCTACCAATAACAGTACCGAATAATGAACATAAGAAAAAAGTCAATCTGGGGTTGAAGAGAGATTGGATAAAGAAGAGAAGAGTTTGATTTTTTTGGTTTTTGGAGAAAAGAAGGAGAACATAAGTTGCAACATAAAGGAGGAAATCGAGATCAAAGAAAAACCCTAACCATAAAAGGAACCTGATCGCAAAGCAGAGGCAGACAGGAGAGGAATTTTATTTGGGTTGGAAGAGAGGAATGTCGGATCTTATAAACGTAAACGACATAAAATATAAAAGTAAAGTCTACCCAAAAAAGCTAAAATGAAGGGCTTTTTTTAAAAGCTCCAAATTTGAGCTTCTTAAAAAGCTGCATTTCAGCTTTTGAAAAAGCCATTTCTATTAAAAGAGCACTTTTGAATTTTACGGCCAAGCACTCATTTTTCTTCAAAATAGCTTTTGCGGTGAAAAAAAGTGCTTTTACACTCTCCAAAAGCTGAACCAAACAGGCACTTTAACATCTACATAGTCCTAGTGACTTTACATGCCCAATGAATACATCTCTAGAAATTGGCTTTGTCATTGAGTCTGCTACCATATCTCACGTAGATATATATTTCATTGTCACTTCTCCTCGTGCAACTATATCTTTCACATAATTATACTTGGTATCTATGTGCT
>JANZLX010171436.1:0-13291 GCA_025531955.1 Erythroxylum orinocense
ATTTACTATTCATTTGGTCATTTCCGATTTTCCTCTTATAACTTTTGCAATTGACCTCCGATTCACCCGATTTTCGAACCATTGATTTTCTCAACAAGTTTTCTACCCTCTCTCGTAAAAATGTGGATTTTTCAGATTAGTTGAATTTTGTCGGACTTTTGCCCTCAAGTTCGTTTGAACCATTTGTTTGTTTTGACTTGGTTGAATTGTGTTTAGATATGTTTGTTTTGCTTCCGCCTTATGCCTTTCGGTTCGATTTGCTTTTGCTTCCGATTTTGTTTTGTTTCCGTACTTTGTTATCCGATTCGATTCATTTCGGTTCGCAGTGCTTTCGATTCCGAGCTTTGGATTATAGCGGTATGAATTTCCATACTAGCTTAGAAATTGGATTCTATTTTTGGGCCCTAAGAAGATTATTTTATTAACGGAGATTAAGATGAATCTTACAAATATTATACTGAGGACTTTAATTGAGTTTACAATCATGTGTACGTATGAGGGAATCTGTATAAGTAGTTGAATTTCGGAAACGGGATCCAACAATAGTTTCATCAAAGCGGGTTATTGATGAAATAGTTAGACTAGCACATATTTGTTTTTTTAATAAAGAAAGTAATCGATTTCATAGATTAAAGTGTAAAGATACTTAAACAAACATGTGGATGCTTATTAGAGAATAAGTTCACTGAAGTGACCTAATTATGAAAATCCCGAACGAAACATTACTTATGTGTCCGTGGATTATCTCATTATGATGGTTGTATAATTGATCCTTAGACTTGAGATTACTAAAGTTATCTTATGTAGGAATTACTATGTTTTTTATGTTACTTATGTTCTATTCTTGGAGTAGTTTAATTTGGTAGTTATTGGATATAGTATGAAATATGCGGAGATAGTTGAGTAAATCAATAAAGAATTCACTTTCCTAAAGTAATTGGTGAGAATGTTCTGTTGTTCTTGATTAGTAACGATTTTGGGAATCTCTGTCCAGAGTAAATTGAAATTTGGAAAAGATATTTTCAAATATCAATTATAAATTATTTACTAATTAACAAGAACGAATATGATTGAATTATTTAGAGTAAACACGAATTCCATACTCTAATTCTAATTGGAACATTAGATGACAAAAGGATTAATTTATACATTATAGCCATGCATAAACAAGTTTAGTTAAACCACTTTGACATTCCTAATATTTGGGTGGTCATGACAAGTTGCTAGACGTCAATCATGATCTATGATTATAAATTGTTTAATTAGGGAATTAAAGATAAATTAAAAGGAGTTTTAATTTATCTGATTCTAATTATGAATTAGAATTAGAATTTATAATCATGACCAATATATTGGGAACCTAATGGGTCATACATAAAAGGTTTATAAAGGAGAAAATGAAATTTGAATTAAGTTGGATTTAGTTGAGAAGTTTTAAAAACTTTAAGGATCAATATGTGATATTTGATGTTATAAAGATTAATTCATAATTATAATTAAAGTTTGACTTTGGTTGTAATTTTAATAAAATCCAAGAACATGAAAAATAAGATTTTTCATATAAAAGGAAAAATTAGAAAAATTGGATCCTAGCACTTTTTACAATTTTTCCTCTCAAATTAGATTTGAGTTTTTCTCTAAATAGATTTGTTGATACCATTAGAGGCTGGACAATTGAACGGCTCGTAGATCTACGAATTCAAAGAAACAGGAAATTGTAACAAAAAATCTTTGTCAATTTCTTATTTTATGTTTCTAATAAAAATTAGTTAAATTTCATTATATGAAATATTTAAATTCTTCCGCTGCGTTTAGATTCTATCGTACGTTTTTACTTTATATCAGAGCCACCTGTGACATTTTTAATTTTGCTTCATAAGCTTGATGAAATTTTGATTTGGTTATATTTATATGTTGATCTTGTTTTGGTTTTTTGGTTGGAAAGCTTTTTGTGGTGGTGATACACGTTTACTATATGGATAAGTTCTTCTGATAGTTGCACTTAAGTTTCGAGCATGTTCTAAGTGATTAAATATTTTTTCTGGAAAATTATGTTCTTATTCCTATTAATTTGAAAATGTTTATGGAAATAGGTAGGACATGTTTAATCATTAGTAAACTAATGCTAAAGCTTGCGTTTATCATTTCTGGAAATGTGGAATAAAGCTTACGTTTATTGTTTCTGGAGATGTAAAACGTTTACATGTGTTTCTGAAAATTTTCCCGTGTTTCTGGAAATATGGAAATTGTTTCATGTGTTACTGGAACTCAATTTTATTTTGATCTTTAATGCACTTGTTTATCCACTTATGTGATGTTTCTTGAAAACCAAACAAAGTGTTAAATGCATTAATGACAGACGAAGAGTTGTATGCGTTATTGTTGTCTTTTCATTTGCATAACTAAATAATGGAAAATGAAACATATGGTCTTATCTGGTTATCAATTTATAACGTATGCTTTGGGTTATTATCTGCAAACGATTGCATGATAGACAAAGGTTTCTGTCCATTTACTTAAGCATTTATGTCCATTATATCAACCTTCTTTTAACATTTTGGTGGCCTTTTTATTCATTGCTTTTTATTCAAACTTAGATGCTTCAATGGATGTTGATATATGTTTGATTAATGAGTTTTATCGTGCTTCATACTTGATGAAGATTAGGACCATCGGAGGTAGTTGTAGCCATCGGTGGTTAGAGAACCATCACTCACTCTAGAGAACTTTATCACTTTAGAGGTTTATGGATAATATTAGTAAGTTTATACCGAAACAGATGGTGCAGAGTGTCTTGACATAGCCTGAAGGTGGAGCAAGGCAGAATAAATTGTTGTTCTATTATTAAAAAAAAAACCAGAAACACGAAGGTTTCTAGAGAAGAAGGGGCGCGTGCGATAGGCCAGGAGACGCGACACCACTTGTTGCATTTGTAGCGCCAGCTGTTTTATTTTTATTTTTTTTAAATAATTTAAATTTTCAAGAGTTGATTAATTATATTAATTTTTTATTTTAGAAAATATCAATTTATTTTTCATAATTAGATTATGTTAAATAAATTTATATAATGAGATTATATTATTTAGAATGAGACCTTTTTTAAATGCCTCATTAAAATATTAAGTACATGTTTAGAACATGAATAATGCCTTCCATTATTATATGATTAAACTAGAGTTTTATTTATTGTTAGGCTTGTTGAGTAAACTCAATACTGTTTTAACTCGAACATGTTTAGTCTTATAACAATGGGTTTTACTTAACTAAATTTATATGATTTGGATAAGTAAACTCATGATCATATTAATTTAGAGGCAAAGTTAGGAATATATTATGAGATATGTTTTGGTAAAGAGTTGTCTCCTAATGGATATAGGAATCACATAAGATGTAATTGGTAAAATGTTATCTACCTATTTTAATTTAATTGGTTTGTTGAGCAAACTCAAGATCAATTAAATTAAAATGGGATCTTAGCTCACTAGGGAATTATGTGATAATTTCTCAAATTAATAGTGAGGGCTATTAATTTGCTTAAAATAATGGGAGTAACCAAAATTTTAAAGTCCTTTTTTATTTGGTTTTACGACATAAACTAATTTTTTGTTTTTTGACGAAGTAGTTTTTAAAAAATAAGTAAAAACTTATCCCTGAGGAGCATCATGGATGCAAAAAAATTAATTGGACCAAAATTTTCAAACTGGTTGCGTAACCTTAAAATTGTTTTAAGGCAACAAAAAAATTATATGTTCTTGACACTGAGCTTCTACCTGAACCTATGCAAGATGCTGCTAATGAGGATTGTGAATATTATTAAAGTCATATAAATGACAATGAGCAAGTGAAATGTGTGATGTTAGTCAACATGTCTCCCGAGATTCAAAGGCAACATAAAAATATGAATGCAAGGGAAATTTTCCTGCACCTTCAAGAGTTGTTTGGTGCTCATAGTCAGTGGAGAGGTTTGAGACTGTGAGAGCTCTATTTCAATGTCGGATGGCTCCTGGATCATCAGTGGAAATTCATGTTCTACAGATGATTGGCTACATTGAAAAATTAGGCCAATTGGGGTATGACCTGAACCTCGAGTTGAGCATTGATTTAGTGCTCCAATCTTTTACCCCGAGTTTTTCACAATTTATTATGAACTTTCATATGAACAAAAAGGAAATGTCATTAGCTGAATTACTTAACATGCTCAAGATTGCTAAGGGATGCCTTAAGAAGGAATCTAGTTCTGTTCTTATTGATGGCTCTTCTTCTTCTAAGAATAAGGGTAAGACCCTTAAGAAGAAGAATAAGAATAAGAACCAGAAGGCTTTTGCTAAAGTAGCCAAGCCAATAGGCGGTGTCAAGAAGAAGAATGACAAGGGCATCTGTTTCTATTTATGGCATAATTGGACATTGGAAGAGGAACTGGAAACCTTATCTTGCTAGCTTGAAGGAAAATAAGTTAAACGTAACTTCAACTTCAAGTTTGTTTATGATTGAAATCAATATTTCTCCTTCTATTTCACAATCTTAGGTATTAGATACTAGATGTGGTTCTTATATTTGTAACAATGCGCAGGTACTGACAGACAGTAGAGCGTTGAGAAAAGACGAATTGGACTTATGAGTCGATAATGGAAAAAGAGTTGTTGCATTAGCTATTGGAACTTGTAGTTTAGCTTTGCCTTCTGGTCTTGTACTTAAACTAAATAATTGACAGACAGTAGAGCGTTGAATGGATTTGTTTTCAATATTGAGAATAACAGTTGTTCTTTTTATAAAAATGATGTTTATTATGGATCTAGTATGCTTATAAATGGTTTATATGAATTACATCTTGAAAGACCAATTCTACAAATAAATAGCAAGAAAAGGATATTAAGTGCCCTAAATCCTTTTTATTTATGGCATTGTAGGTTAGGTTATATTAATGAAACAATAATCATTAAGTTACATAAAGAAGGATATTTAGATCCTTTTGATTATGAATCATATGAAAGTTGTGAATCTTGTTTAAAGGGTAAAATGACCAAACTTCCTTTTAGTGGAAAGGGACAACGTACTAATGAGTTATTAGAGCTTATACATTTAGATGTATGTGGCACTATGTCTACTCAAGCTAGAGGAGGATTTTCATATTTCATAACATTCACTGATGACCAATCAAGATATGGTTATATGTATTTAATGAAATATAAGTCTGAAGCATTTGAAAAGTTCAAAGAATTTATATTTGAAGTAGAGAAACAGACTGATAAGAGTATTAAGACACTTAGATCTGATCGAGATGGCGAGTATTTGGATCATGATTTTCTTAGTTACTTAAAATTGAATGGAATTCTCTCACAATGGATTCTGCCTAGAACTCCACAGCATAATGGAGTTTCTGAAAGGAGAAATCGTACTTTATTAGATATAGTACATTCTATGATGAATTATGCAGTTCTTCCAGTTTCATTTTAGGGATATGCTCTTAAAACTGCTACTGACCTATTAAACAAAGTTCCGCCCAAATCAATTGACAAGACTCCATATGAAATATGGACTGGTAAAAGATCACAGTTGTCACACTTAAAAATTTGAGGATGTGATGCTTACGTGAAGCGTATAATGTCTGATAAGCTTGACGCTAAATAAGATAAATGCATACTTGTGGGGTATCCAAAAGAAAGTTTTGTATATCAATTTTATCATCCTCTTGAACAAAAAGTGTTTGTCTCAAGACATGCTATATTCTTAGAAAGAGAATTTAATCTTAAAGAAAGTAGTGGGAGTGACGTGGAGATTAGAGAAGTTTTAGAACCAAAAACACACATCCAAATGGAACAAGAACCACAAGTTGATACATTAAATGTTCAATCAATTGTTCAAGAAGCACATAGTTCGCGACGATCTAGAAGGGTTCGTCATCCTCCTATTAGATTAGATCTAAATGTTGGAAAAGGAGGTGATGAGGCTTCACTTGTGAATGATGAATTATCCCACGCATGATTTGGAGTTAGCTGCCATAATTTTTGCGTTGAAGATATAAAGACATTATCTCTATGGAGTTACTACTAGGGTATTTACAGACCACAAAGGTCTTAAGTATTTGATGAGCTAAAAAGAGTTGATTTTGAGACAAAGAAGATGGTTGGAACTACTGAAGGATTATGATTTGTTAATTGACTACCACCCAGGGAAAGCTAATGTAGTAGTGGATGTATTGAGTAGGAAATCTACTATGGTCCATATGGAGATAGGATATCTTCCTTTGTTAAAGGAATTAGCCAGACTTAGGGTGACATTGAGGTAAGTCGAACCCGATTGTGTATTGGCAAATTTTAGAGTAAGGCTAGTATTGAATGAAAAGAGTAAGGAATTGTAGGAACAAGATAAGTACTTGAGCAGGCTCAGAGAAGAGATTAAAAAGGGTAAATCCTCTGAAATAGAGATAAGAGAAGATGGATTGATGGTGGTGGCCAATAGACTATGTATTCCGGATATGCAAAAGTTGAAGGATGAAATTTTTGATGAGGCGCATAATGCTCCCTATGCAATGCACCCAGGAGAGATTTGGAAGAGCACTTTTGGTGGAAAGGGATGAAGAAATATGTTACAGAGTATACTAAAAGATGTTTAATGTGTCATCAAGTCAAGGTTAAACACCAAGCACCTTTAGGTAAGCTTAAACCTTTGCCAATTCCTGAATGGAAGTGGGAGAAGTTTACGATGGATTTATTGATGGGATTACTGAGGACTAGCAGGAATTCAATTTGCCTTTAATTGAATTTGCTTACAATAATTGAATTCCTATCATTTGCCTTTAATTGAATTTGCTTACAATAATTCCTATCATTCAGAAATTCAAATGGCACCTTATAAAGCTTTGTATGGTAGGAGGTGCAGAACTCCTATTTGTTGGGATGAGGAAGGTGAGAGAAGGCTTTTAAGGCCTGAATTGGTACAGGTTACAATTGATAAGATTAAATTGGTGAAACAAAGACTCAAAGCAGCTCAAGACAGATGAAAAGTTATATGGATGCTCATTGGAGGGAAATGGAATTTGAAGTTGGAGACAAAGTATTTCTTAGAGCCTCTCCATGGAAAGGGGTTTTGAGATTTGGTAAGAAGGGCAAACTCAGTCCAAGATACATAAGCCCTTACAATATTATTAAGAAGATTGAGCCTTTAGCTTATAAGTTAGCTTTGTTATGTACTGTTTAAGATTCATAATGTATTCCATGTATCGATATTGAGAAAGTACCGATCTGATCTTTCACATATAGTTCAACCTTTAGAGGTTCAATTAAGAGAGGATTTGACTTGTAAAGAATAACTAATGGAGACTTTAGATTCGAAGGAAAAGGTCTTAAAAAATAAGACAGTAGAGCTAGTTAAAGTCTTATGTGAGAACTATTCAAGAGAGGAGGTGACATGGGAGCCTTTGGAAGCAATGAAAGAAAAGTATCCACACCTCTTCGTAACCTCAAGTAAGAATTTCAAGGACAAAATTCTTTAAGGGGGAGAATTGTTAGACCCCAAATTTTTTTCAATTATTTATTCAGTTATAATTCATCTAATTGTTTATTTATTTATAGAATTCAGTCGTTAATTTAGTGAGCATAAGTAGTAATTAGAAATTAGAATAGAAAAGGTAGAATTAAATTAGTGTGGGGAGTGATTCGGATGTTTCGCCACCGTAAGGTTGAACTTTCGCCGCGGCGTGACCTCGAGACTTCGCCACGGCTAAGCCAAATGTTTGTCGCGGCAAACCCCTCTGGAAAGGTAATTTTGGAAGACAAGAATAAATATTAGTCTTGTAATAATAAAAGAAGAGAGAATTGTCATGGAAGAGAGGAGAGAAACAGAGAAAAATGTAGAAAAGAAAGAAAAGAGGAAAAATCGAAGAAGAGAAGAAGATCAGTAAAGCTAGGGAAGAAGAAAATCAAGTTATTAAGCTAAGCTTCATCTTTCTTCTTACTTTGATAGGAAAGGAATTAGATAGAGACTAGGGTTTGTGTTAGACGAAAGAAAAGAACCGAGGAAACCCATTTGTGATTTTTGTGGGTTTTTGAATTAGGGTTTGGTTTTGCTAGTTTAGATGAACTATGGGTAGGTTTAACCTAAGCCCATTTGTTATTTGTTTTGATTTTCTTTAAAGTCTTATGGATTTGTATTAGAATATTGTTTTGAATGGGAACTTGGTTTGTTTTAAGAAACCAAGAGAATCTTACCCAAGGGCAAGAGGAGAGACAACCTTCAGTTTGGATTTTGGCAAGCAAATTAGGTGGGTAATGTATTTATAGTTATTGCGTGATTGGGCAAATTCTTGCCTACGTGTGTGTATGTCTAAATTTCATGAATTTTGAATTGATGTGATGATTTGATAATCCATAATGATTTGTGATTATGTTATACCTTTAAAGAGGTTATAACATTTTGTCTAAATGAAAAGAAGAAAAATTATGAAAGTATGATGAAATGATTTGAGCATGAATATATGCTTTTGTTTGGGTAAGAGTGGAACCATTTCGTTCATCACGTGTACGTTGACAAGAGCCTTCTCCCGGCTGCCCACTTGTGGTCTATGAGATTCGAAGAAAAAGGACTAATTTTGTTCATGGTGTAAACTTTAGTTTCTTCATTTCGTTTCCTTAGAACCCTTAAACCATTTGTTTGTGCATTGTATTTGATTTGTTGAATATGATAAATGATTGAATGTTATGGATGAATGGTTTAAGTATTTATGTGAGATGCTTATATGGTAACATGTCTAACTTTAAGGCTTTGAACTAGAATTGTTGATAGTTGAATTGCTAGATATAAATGAGATGGAGTATATACATATATACATATGTTTGAATTTGTAGCTAATTACCGATGGCTATAGATATATAAGCCACTAAGTTGCGTAGTTCTACCCATTATTTCTCCACTCCTCAGGTGCATAACAAGATGACAGTTGAACCTTGCAAGGCATCGGAAACTCCAAGATAGCTAAAGATCTTTTGAACTAAGTTAGTGACTTTTTGGATAGCTTTATAGGCACATTAAACATTGAGCATCCTTATGTATTTTGGTTTAAGTTAATGATATTTATGATGATATGTAAGTGAAGCTTGTATAAACTTTATTTGGTTTTATTTATGAAATGAAGAAGTTTCCTCGTATATGTTTAGAATTATCCTTTTGGTTGAGTTGAAATGTATGAATGAATGCATGCGTGCTTAGAATATTGGTATAGGTTGTAGGAGTGGTTAATTATGGTTATGGGAAATTGGTAAGGTGTATGGCTTAGAATAGCTAAGATGTGAGTGAGAATTTTGTTGTGAATGTTGGGATTTTAGGTTTCGGATTTTAAGGGTTTCGTCGTGGCGAACCTTCCTGAAATGTGTTGCTGTCGGTGACTTCGCCGAGGCAAAGTACCTGAATTTTGCCGCAGCGTATTTGACCCGAAGGGTGCAGACGCTCTCCCTTAAGAGTTCGCCACGGCGAAGCTTAGATGTTGGCCTCGGTGAACTTTTCCTGAAGGTGATGGGAAATCCTCCCAAGCGTCCACCACGGCGAACACTTAATTGTTGTGGCGAACCTGCCGCTATACATGTTGCATTTCTTATTGAAATTTGAATCCTTTCGACCCTCCTCTCGCATGAATTTTTCCCGACGACCTTAAGTGGTCACCTCAAGATAGGTAATAGGACTTTGGCCCAACAATAAACCATACTTCACTCTCTCAGTTCATCATATGATTCCTAAGATTGCATCTATGGTGATCAAGTATAGAGACAACAAAGAAATGCAAGAGAAATAAACATAACCTAAGAACTTTCATTTAACACCAATCAATCCATAAATCACAAATCAATCCCCCAAATAGGCTACAATCCTTACCCTAAATGAGGTTTAGTTTCAGAACATGATAACAGAAACCATACACATAAAGATGTTCAACATTCAAGAAAGAGTAAAGAGAGAAGGTAGAGAGAATACAAAACAAGATGCTTGGATTTATCCTCTAAAACTTCTTCGTTTCCTTTTTTCAGTGCCTCCTTATGTTATTGCTTTGTTTTCAATGTCCAGCCCCCTCATTAGGTATTAAAAATGAGTATTTATATTGTCTTGTGGTTCAGAGAAACCTAGTTTTTTCTAAATAGGGGAAGGTAGATCGTCCTTAGGCCGACAAATCCTGTTAGGCAGACATTATGTCCGTTTAGCAAACCTTCTCAAGTCTAGGAAGTGAAGTTGGCAGACAATGTCAGTTAAGCAGACATTATGTCCATTTAGCAGATCTTCTCAGGTTTGGGAGCAAAATTGTCTAGGCAATGTCCTTTAAATGGACATACACTGGTCATTTACAAAAATGCACCCTTTTGACCCTTTAGTCGACAAAATCTCTCCTCGAAGTCTTCATAAAAGTTGTAGAACTCATAATCCTCTTTGAAAGCGTCCTTGAATGACCTTAATCTAACATCCATAATAAAAATTATGCCTTTTGCCCCCGAAATCTATCCATTTGTACCTATCAAGTAATAAAGTTGAAATGTGTGAGAACTAACCAAATAAAGCTTCAAATTCATATTCAGATAAGTCAAATTAGTTCCAATTCATCTCAAAATCATATAAGAATAAATTGACTTATCACTTGTCCCTAAGGCTAAACTCTGGGAACCGCAGCTCCATATCTTCCACCCATTCCCACGTAGCTTCAACAAGATATAACCCTTTTTAATGAAATAGAACTTGAGCCTTTGGGCAATGAGCCTTCTTAATCCACCTTTTATCTAAAACAGCAAGAGGTTGGGGTAGCAAATTGGAACCCCATTCAGGAAGCTCATGTTGCACAGTACGTTTCCCCAATGACTTCTTGAGCTGCGAAACTTGGAAAACTGGGTGTATAGCAGCATTTGGTGGTAATGATAGGTGGTAAGTGACTGGCCCTGTCTTCTTCATGATCTGGTAAGGCCCATAATATTTTACTGTCAGCTTATGGAAAGGTGGAGATGCAATTGAGCCTTGCTTATATGGTTGTATTTTTAAATAAACCTAGTCCTTAAGCTCAAAATGTCTGTTTATCCTATGCTTGTTGGCTTGAGTACACATTCTATCCTGAGCCTTGAGTAAATTGCTTCTTAGCAGCTTGATGACTTCCTCTCTTTCTGTTAACTGTTGATCCAGAGCTTCAACAATGGTGTCTTTAGGAAAGTGGGGTATATACAAGGGAGGAGTGATCCCCTAAAGAGCCTCAAAGGGTGTCATCCTTATAGAGATGTGGTAGTTAGTATTATACCACCACTCCGCTAAGGGTAACCATTTAGACCACTTGATAGGCATGTCTCTAGTCATACATCACAAATACATCTCTAGGAACCGGTTCATCACCTCTATTTGCCCATTTGTCTGTAAGTGGTAGGAAGATGAATGACGTAGCTCCATGCCCTGTAATGCAAAAAGTTCTTTCCAAAAGTTACTTACGAATATGGGACTTGGTGTTTAGGGGCTAGAGCCTTGCTTATATAAGTAATAAGATTTCCTTCCTGCATCAACACTACACCAATACCCAACCCAGATGCATCGGTTTCTATAATAAAAATTTTAGAAAATTTTAGCATTGCCAACACAAACGGTGTCATCATGGCACTTTTAAGTGCATTGAAAGCCATTGTAGCCAAGTCATCCCATAAGAATGCATTCTTCTGAAGTAGCTGAGTCAGAGGCTTACAAATTGGCCTGTAACCCTTGGCAAATCACCTGTAATACCCCATAAGTCCCAAAAATCTCCGCAATTGTTTGACATTCTTGGGTTGAGGCCAGTTTTGAATTGCTTGGATTTTACTAAGATCAGTAGCTACCCCATTTGCAGATATCACATGACCAAGGTACTCTACCTTGTCAATACCAAAAATGCACTTACTATCCTTGGCAAAGAGCTAGTGTGTTCTGAACATCTCAAACACTTTTGCAAATCTGCCAAGTTTTGTCTAACATCCTTTACTCTTTACCAAGTTATCATCAAAGAAAACCAAGACAAACTTATTGAGATAAGGCCTGAACACCTCATTCATCAAGCTTTGGAATGTAGCTGGCACATTGGTCAGCCCGAATGGTATTACTAGGAACTTATAGTGGTCATTATGAGTCCTAAAGGCTGTTTTATGGACATCTTCTGCAGCCATTCGAATCTAGTGGTATCCTGACCTCAGGTCAATTTTAGAGTAAGATTGCAGCGCCCAAAAGCTCCCCTAATAGCTCATCCACCAATGGAATAGGAAATTTGTCCTTGACTATTATTTTATTCAATGATCTATAATCTATGCACATATGTCAGTAATATTGACTGGTTGTGATCCCTCTTTTAGCGAAATGACATGATCCTAAGTTCTTAACGAGGTAGTCCACTAGGCACTTGGAACACATCCTAAAACTGATCTAGTAAGCCTGGACTTGGCATGTCTGCCCTCAGAAGGTTTGTAGTCAAGGAGGAGCGTTCAATCACCCTTAGGCTATAAAGCTGCAAATAAGTTATTTGCTCAGCATTTTGCAGCAGTTTGTACATTTCCTTCTCCTTTATGGACTTAAGGTGAGCATGTTTAGTGCCTCGAAGAGTAACCTCCTGACCTTGCCAATTAAAAGACATCCATAGCTTAGCATAGTTAGATACAATGTTACCCAAGGTGGATAACCATTATACCCCTAACACCATGTCAAAATTTTGCAATTCCAGCAATAGAATAGTTCTACATAACCTAACTCCATGCAACTTCCACTGAAACCCTTTGCATATTTACCTACAGATCACAACCACCACATTTGCAGCCTTAACCAGTAAGGGTCATATAGAGGTCAATTCATAGTGCAACTTATGTGTCATCTCCCCACAATCACTATCCGTTGATGATGCATTATGATCTCGTTGAAGCCTACTAACACACTGGCCTGATCCAATGCTTCCCACAACAATTTTGTTAGTCGTGGTCCATTCATCCAAGCGTGGCTAAGTCCTTTGTCTGTTAAGTCCTAGCCTGGGTAGAGTCAATCTCTACAAGATTCAAGACTCTGCTAAATTTCGTACCAAGTCTGATCCCACCTGCCCACATTTGCCTTAGTGTTTTCATCATAACCTATTCGCATATAGGTCCATCAATGCATGTTCATGGAGAAGTGTTGGATCTCATTTTCGAAACCCAACCCTTGCCTTGATACCATAACTGTTCCAATGTTGGATCCCGCTTGAGTCCAGAATCCAACCTCAATTCATTTGACCCTTCGTATTCAACAACATCCCATGCTTCATGACATTCCTAACTTTCCTTTCCATATT
>JANZLX010171489.1:0-13286 GCA_025531955.1 Erythroxylum orinocense
AGCTATCGTCTGCTTTTTGCTTCTTTATCTTCCGTCTGTTGTTTTGCTTAGCTATCGTCTGCTTTTTGCTTCTTTATCTTTCGTCTGTTTTTCTACGTTAGCTATCGTCTGCTTTTTGCTTCTTTATCATTTGCTTTTCATTTGTCTGTTTTTGTTTGTCATCAAAACTTATTAATCGTAAAGTCATTTTGACTTAACACTATATAGATTAAGATATGCTTAAGAAGCCAAAGTATGTTCACACCCCAATTATGCTCTTCCAACCGATCCCTCATTTTCTTTCCATCCAACATTTTCAAATGAACACTAAAGGATACCAATTTTTATGAAGAGATATAAAAATGTCTTATAAATCTATTGCTTTAAGAATCACCTCATTTGGAGGTCAGATGACGAAGTTATGACCAAAAGAATCCAACATGTTTATACCCTTAATCATATTGTACCTAACTTGGAGCACTTGCCATAACTTTCAATAGAGATGTCAGATTGAGTTTGTTCTTACACGGTTTGAAAGAAGACTTCTAGATCTACAACTTTCATGAAGACACAAAGTAAGATTTGTCCATTCAAAAATGCAAATTACCACGAGTGTATAGGGTATGTTCATTAAACGGACATACACAGGGTTAGGGGTCATTTTTGACTTGAGAAGGTCGTGTCTATTAAACGGACATTGGCGAGGCTGGGTGTCATTTTTGATCCAAGAAGGTCCGTTTAATGGACCTAAAGTCCGTCTAATGGACATAGGGGTTCCCCAAACCCCTCCAAAGCCTCTCCAATGCTTCCTACATCTAATTTAACATCATGATCACTCTTAAAATTCCCAAATTCAACTTTTCTAGTGCAAAATCACTTCATATGAATTCAAAAACCAAAAATATCTCATAAAACTCTCAATTCTCAATCCATTTGATTCATCAAAACCACACATTCTCATCATTTACCATAGCTATCCTGTGCATACATTCCATGCAACATCACATCTTGTAACGATCATATCTTTTCACTTCGGTGTCCAAAAATTACAAACTTTATATTGTTAAAAAGCTAGAAAGATCATCTACAACTTCCAAGAAGACAATTTTGACCAGTTCTACCTAGATTATTCCAGATTTTCCCTGGATTCAGTTCACAAAATTTACCCTTATGAAAAACTTGAAATTTGTCCCAAATTCACTTCCTTAACTAATGCAAAATCATTCTTATCCATTCATATGTTGATAACTTCTTCAAGTGTACTTAATTCCAACTTAACCTCATCCTTAATTAATTAATATTCCAACTCTGCCTCATCCATACACAAATTTACATTTCAAATCCATACATAAATCCATATTTCATTAACATCATAAATTAAGAGTTTTACAAACTTCAATAGGCATTCTGGGCCACATTACAATATTTCGCAAATTCCCAAAATACATAAAATACTTGAACTATAATTGCTCAACATGTAACTACAGCCTTGTTTTAAATAAATTATTCCAAAACAAAACAAAGCATGCAAATTCGGAGTATTGCCTTGACTCTCTTTCACTTAGTCTCTTACTTATCACCTGGAGATGGGACGAAAATGGGGGTGAGCTTAAAAAGCTTGTGGATAACAAGTTTATAACTAATAACAAGCAAAACCATTCAAAAAGTTCATTGTCATAGAAAATTCTTATTGAGTCATAAAACACATGTTTCTCAAAATTCTTGTCAAGTAATCAAAATCACAAACAACATAATTTATGCATTTTTCAACTTATTCGCAAATCATAAACACATAAGCACATTAGAATGGTTTGGGCAGATCCATAAACATGATGAACTACATAATTCCATATAATGGTCTTGTGTTGTCGTAAAATTAAGGGAGTCTATGAAGGAGCTCTGTGCCATTAGCGGGCAGGTGGAAGAAGTCTTGACTTGGTCAACGTGCTCGTGACATTCTTGAGTGGACTACACCAAACTCACATAACATGTAATTCATGAACTGAAAAGATGTTGCCCAAATGGCAATGTTTCAGAAACTTGTTTTTCATGAACATGCAATTTTTCGAAAACCTTTTCATTTAGCAATTCACAATTCATCATCAAAATTTCATACAGCAAACATACGAAGATTTCTCACATCATTCAAGTAACAATAATGCAACATTTATAAAACAAAAATGAAATCATTTAATTCTATTGCTTTTGAAAACATAGTTATGGGTCATTAACTCTATTATGAACATGAAACCCACCTTGATTTCCTTGCTCGAAACTTTGCTAGAAAATGTCTCTCCCCTTGCTCCCCTTGCGTCTCTTGATTTCTTCCATCAAAGGCAAAATCCCCCATTCAATAGGAATTCCAAATGGAGAACCCACAAGACATATTCACTAAAATTTATCCTAGAAAACTTAAACCTATGTATTTCCTAAGTTCCATGAACCAAAATCTTTCAAAAACTCCAACAAATCAAAATGCTCTTACCTTGATTCTTCACCAAATGGAGAGTTTTTTTTGGCTTGAATGAGAGCTCTAAACCTCCTCTTCCTTTTTCCCTTCTTGAAAAACTTCAAAATCACTCTTGAAGGCTTAGAAAAATTGAACCCTAACCCACTTCTTTCTTTTCTCTTCTCTCTCTTTTTCGTGCATCTCTCTCTTTCTCTCCTTTCATTCACATTTTTTTTGCTTCTTCTATTGCGAGACACCAATTTTCTCTCTTTTTATACCCTTAATGATTGAACAAAGACCCTTCTACCCTTCCTTATATGCCTCTTAACTTAAATACTTATGTGACTTACCAATTTTTTCCCTCATGCAATCTTACCACCTTAACACTATAATTCAATTAACCTATGTCATATAATCTTACCCACATTAACATGCTAATTAATTCCAAAAAATAAAATAACTAATCTATCAAGACCTTAAAATTTATTTCAATCTTGCTTAACTTGAATGAACAAAATTTGGGGGCCAACACCAACAATGATCCAACATAGAAAGCCTCAACTCTTATACAAACCTGCATCAAGCCATCAACTTCTAGCAGTACGATAATAAATGATAAGGGTACAAAGCCTGAATTCAAGATTTTCATTACTAAATGGGATGTTAAACACACGTATTCAGTTTTCAAGAAGGCCATACTCATCATACAATTTTGTCGAGGTATGATCTTACAAGGGGATCAGAAGGGCTTAGAGAAGAATTGTACAAAGGTGTGACACAGATAGACAGGGACCAACCTCATAAGGGTGATTGACTTTTTGATCTCTAATTTGTTTTATATTCAGGTCTTATTGAAACTAATATTTTATAGTGTAGCTATTCATAGTGATTGATATGTATAACAAGTATTTTAAAAGGAAGAATGATAGGCTTTACCAAGAAGGTACGACCAACACTTATGACAAGACCATGGAGGGTTTAAAATAAGACATGAAAAGCTACACTGAGGAAATAAAAACTTTTTATATAAAGGTTCACAATCTAACGATAAATTATAAAAGACTAGAGACTAAATCCTAATAGTAGAATGAGTATCTCATAAGGAAGGAACATAAGAAGAATGTGTGTTGCAATTTCCTAGAGATCAAGTCCTTTAAGACTTAGAATTATAACAATATAACCATATCCTTCATTGAGAGCTTTAACAAATGCCAAAGAGTTGTTTAAGTATAATCCCTCAAACTTGTCTATTGACAACCTGAATGTCAGTAACTTATATGCTCTCAAGCCTACCCTAGGCATAAATTTACAATTAGGTCTTTATTGAATAACTATAATGATATTCTAAAGGAATTAGTGGGGATATTCCTATATAAAGCTTTGAGGAATCTCTCTATTGTTAGGAGCAATCCTTTATTAGTTCTTTGACAGGTTAGTGATCAGTCCTTATAAGGATAAAGAGGTGGGACTTATTAAATGATTTCTTAATATAGTTAATGAATGTTCCAAAAGTGCACCTTTTGGTGGTCTTATAGGTGCTCACGTATATATTTTAAATTGTCATTTTCTTTATTGCGTCTTTATACTTTCAGCCTTTTGGTCTAGTTTATTAATGCAAACAATTTCTTTCGTATGTTGTGAACTTTCTCCTTTGTCTTTCGATGTATACATGTCTCTTCCTTAATCAAAATACATAATCTTTGTAATTATTCTTCCAATAAACATGTTTAATAGTTTAGTTGGTAGAACTATTTTTAGGAGTGCATTTTGCATTAGAGTTAAAACATCTTAAGTGCATGACCATTTTACAGATATGTGAAATTAGGAGTGCAATTTGCCTTAAAGTGAGAAATCTTAGGTGTGTCATGGCTTTATAGATCTATGTCTTCAGGAATGAGTTTTGTCATAGAGCAAAGAAATATCCAATGCATAATCCCTTTTCATAATTACAGCTATAGGAGTGATAATAAGAAGCTAACTAACTTAACATAATAGAGGTTTGTACTCTGATTCATTGTTTGAGGCCTAGAAATTATGCCTATATATATATATACTGTATATATGTATACATGCATATTATGCCTATATACGCTAACTAAATTAACACAATATAGGTTTGTACTCTGATTCATTGTTTGAGGCCTAGAAATTATGCCTATATATATATATAATTTTTATATTGAAATTATACCTATATATACATATAAATATATAGATATATATATACATAATATTATATATAATTTTTATATTGAAAGGACATTTGAGCATAACTCATACACTATTACATTCTCATGTACTAAATGCATCAACAAATGTCATCTATGTTATAGTAGGCACTATATCTATCGCTTGCTCTGCTAGCTGACCTATGTATTATGTTAAAAAGTTAACAATTATTTAGGACTTAAAAGATGTATTTGGTATATATTATCACGTTTCTTCATCTCCACTAACCATATAATCAATCATATAAAGGAGTCAATCTTGTATAATACTTACCACAGTGATATGCTTATACTACATTCACTAAATAGGTTTAGAAATAAGGTTTAAGCTTTCTTGCTAAAACCACTAATTTTAGGGATACCTTCTTAAGTTTAACATATCTTTCTTTAACCATATGCAAAAGTTTACTAACATAACATACTAACTTCTACTAGCTCTGTTCTTCTCGTACTAGAACTTAGCTAACTCCTTACTTAAGAAATGTCAAATGGAGAAATAAGGCTTCTTTAGAATGATAGGTTGATAATACTAAGAGTTTTTATAGGTATGCTTTTAACTACTTAAAATCTTGTAGGGAATTCATCTTTAAACTAAACTTTTTTTATTGTTTACAAGCATAAAATGAAAGGTAGATAATAATCAATAGACCTATAAAGGAACTTCGAATAAATTTTTTAGTTTCCCTATGAACAGCTATACATCTTAGTGGATCGAGGTGGCTTCATGATTTGAATTGCTTCTATCTTTCCTAGTTTGGCCTTTATACATCGTTAGGTAACTATAAATCCCATGAAATTTTCAATTGATACACTATCCTATACACTTATGATGGCTAAGATTTATCTAAACTTTTATAATGTGATTCCCACTACTCTTAGTCTTATCAATCATATCGTTGATGTAAGCCTTCAAACTTTTTTCCAATAAATGTTTAAGTACCTTGTTTTTTAGCTTGAATAGAAATGCTCAGTAAAAATAGCTGTCATTATATATTCTCCCTATCTAACTTATACGTGGCGATTTGGTTTTATTTATAAAATTTAGCCATTCATAGCCACCCACCAAATTCACCAGCTAATCTATATTAAGCAAAAGATTACTATTTTTGGGCTTATCTTATTCAAATATGTGAAGTCCACATGCATAGGTTATATCCACTTGACTTTTTGACCATTTCTATATTTATAGCTACTCTGGATATTAAAATCACACGCAAAACCAACTTTTAGTAACTTCTATACTTTCTCTCCATAATAATATAACTATTAAAGGCAAAAATTTATTTATTTTACTTACAAAATTATAACTGAGGTAGATATTCAATTTGTGAGTTACCACTTCTAGATCCATTCTACCATGTCTTTAAGCCTTTACAATAAATAGTGCACATTCTCATATCAATGATTCTAGAGGTGATCTTTCAATTTTAACCCCTACATTCACTAGTTTCTCTTTCCTAGATCTTCCTGCATTCATTTAATTACCTCTTTTACATTCTTCCCTCTTTGCTCCTTCTACCATTCTCAAAAATCAATCTTATAAAGAATAGTTTTCTCATCATCCTTTGGGAATGTCAAATAATACTACCTAATTGTTTTTAAATCTCTATGCACCACTATTATACCTTTCTTAATGGGGAACTTTATTAATGACTTATATGAAAAAACACATATATGATGGAACACAACAAAGGTTTTCCTATAATGATATTAAATGTTAAAGTTTTATTTACTATATAAAATCAAAAACCAAGTGATTTACCTTAATTTGTCCCTTAATGTTGATTTGTATCAAAGTATGTTTCCCCTAAAACACTAACTAGAGGATGATAAAGGGCTGGAAGTAAAAGGAAAAATAATAGAAAAATCTAATAATTTTCTCAGAGCAAGGATCTCACTCAAAGAGGAATTAATATCCAAGGGAGAATCTCTCACGATAAAATACTTAAATTAATTTATGATCATTACTATATATTGCCCATGGCTATTTATAAGTTAGATTAACCTATGACTCCTTAAAAGCGAGTTAATGGACTCTAAAATCCAAGAGCAAGAGACTTGGTCATATTTATAAAAAAAACCAATAACAGATCACTACTTACTAAGCCCCTCCTACTTAATAGGAACACATGAAACAAATGACACAATAAATTGAAAAGTAAATTTTACAGATAAGAAGATAAAGTTAGGCGCTAGAATCAGATAAGAAGATAAGATAAAATCAGGTGCTGATATTGCTTGACACATGTGAACTCTTCTTCCTCTGATATGTAATTATGGGCTTATTATTTTTCCCTCTTGGGAAGACACTTTGTCCTCAAGGTGAAAATGAGGAAATTATTTAGCAATGAGATCATATTCTTCCCATGTTGACTATTCAAATGGTGTCCATTCCAAAAAACAAGTAATTCCAAAATCTATCCAGCAGTCCAATGGTGTTCTAGTACACAGTCATACTATACTAAGAGTTCTCAGTCATATAAAACTAGAAAAGGAGCTGGTGATGTTGGAGGTTAAATCCTATATGCAGGTCGCAACAATGAGACATGGAAGATGGCATACATTTTTGCATCTAGTGGTAGCTCCAACTCATAAGCCACAACATCGATATTCTTTAGGACCTTGTAAGGCCTAAAGAACCTAGGAGAAAATTTGTCAAAATGATGCTTAGAGAGTGATTTTTTCCTAAAAGGTTGGATTTATATTGAACCTTCATGCAAAGCTGCACTTTAGTGAGATTTTCTTTCAAAAGTTTCAGTATAGCATCTCAAAGCAACACCTGGTCTTCCAAGTCAGCATTTGATGTTTCACCCTTTTTAAAAGGATGCAGAGGTGGAGGATCTCTACCATAGACAATCTTGAAAGGTGTTGTACTAATGGGAACATGAAAACCAATGTTGTATGAATATTTTGCCCAGGATAAAAAAGAATTCCATTTATTTGGTTGTCTATACGTAAACCACCATAGCTAAGCTTCTAAACACCTGTTAACCACCTCCATTTGGCCATCTGTTTGAGGATGACAAGAAGTAATCATTCTCAACTTGGTTTGGCTTAGGAAAAATAAAAATTGCTAGAAAGAGATTAAGAAAATGGGATCTTGACCTAAAATCATCGAACAATGCAGGCCATAGAAGCATATAACTTCTTTACAAAAGACTCTAGCCATTGTTTTTGCTGTAAATAGAAGGGAGAGAGGTAAAAATGGCTATACTTGCTCAAACAGTCAACCATTACTAGAATATGTCAACCACATGAGAATTGGGCAAGCCAACCACAAAATCCATTGAGACATCTTCCTAAATCCTCTCTAGAATAGGCAAGGGTTGCAATAAACTTACAAGTGTGAGGGTTTCATACTTGTTGTGTAGGCAAATCAAACATTGTTGAACATGAAGTTTGACATCCCTTTTTATGTGAGGCTAATAGAACTGATCCAAGAGCCTCTTTACTGTCTTTAAATAATCTCTATGACCACTATTAGGAGTCTTATGTGCCTTGACTAACAAAGTTGTCCTTAAGTGAGAAATGGAAGGAAAAACCAGCTTGTCCTTATAAAAGAGTTTATTCGCTAACTACTGGAAATTAAAGTGTAACGATGGATCTTTTTGTAGGTTAGTGATGAGCTTTTAGTGTAATTATCCTACAGACAAGCTTTCAGCAAATCAGAATAATTTAGAGGCATAGGCATAATTAAATTAAACAATAAACTTGTTTAGCATTTTTCTTCCAGGCCTTGTGCAATATAGTGAAATGAAAAGGTAACAACTTCAGAATAATCTGCTGCTGAGAATTTGTAGTAATCCTCCATTTAAGCAAGTGTTTAAGGTTCCTGTGATTAGTATTAACATAAAAATGCCTACCAAGCAAGTAATGTTTTCAGTTTTAGACAACAAAAACCAAAGCCAACAGCTTCCATTCATATGCCAACTTGTATCAATTGGAATAGGAGAATCCTTTGCTGAAATAAGCTATAGGATGATTATATTGCATCAACACAACACCAACCCCTTTCATAGAGGCAGCACATTCAATAGTAAAGGATAAAAATTAGGTAACTTTTGTTGGACCTAAAAATAAAAGCATGCAAGATTTGGCTAAAAAGGTAGATTTCAAAACTTTCTCGTAAATCAAAATGCAGCAAAAACAACATAACCAAATCAACATGTATACGCCATACATGATACGGTATAAGGAACATAATTAGCATAACGACAAGATGGAAATTATATCGACTCCTTGCTACAGCTTTGACTCCTCGCTTTTGTATCCTCTCCTTGTTAATGTATCCTCTCCTCGTTATTGTATCCTCAACTAATCCAATCTACCACTTGTTCTTCTTGGACAACTTGGTTCACAAGATCCTTCGGTAGGAAAGTAGAAGAAATATGGAAGAGAATTTCCTTAGTAGAAAGAAGCCAAAAATGAGGCTCTTCTCATTCAAGTTTCGGCTAACACATTCAAAAAAGGAGAGAGTGAGTAAAAAATGCAAGAACACTTTCTTCTCTCCTTCTCAATTTCGGTTAAACATGAAATAAAGAGGTGATGTGCATCCAATGCATCACTTCATTCTTTAATCAATCATAAAGAAGCCAATAAATGAGACTCTTCTCATTTGTGTAAGATGGCTATATGAAAAGACTAATAATCTAAATGAGGCCCTCTCATTTTCGGTTATGAGATGAAAAAAAGGAGAGAGCACATCAAATGCACTCCTCCTTATTTAATCAAATGAATGCTAAAAAGTTACATTACATGCCATCATTAAAAGACAACTACTAAACCATTTAATGATAAGATCATTACTCCATTTAATGATGAAGCATGGTAAAAAAACCATCTTAAATTTAGCAATTCAATGCTAAATGTGCAGCTGCACATTTAGTTATAAAAACCGAAAATTTCCCTTCCTTTTTCTTTAATAACTTTGTTTCAATTTAATTCATCTAATTAATCAAATCAAACCAAAGTCCAGCTCAATATTAAATGTTCATTTGGGCTTTTAATTAACAATTAATTAGTGTAAGCCCAACATTCAATCATAGGCTTTAAAACCTCTATTTATGTTTCTTACTTTGCTTGATAACCTTCCTAGAAGCCAAATGAGGAATCTAATTGGACTTATATAATTCAAGCTCCAATAAGCTCAGAATTAATTTAATCTCATTAGAATTAATTCCAGCTTATTAACCAAAAGTCATTTCACTAAAGACAATTAGTTAAACTCTTGAATTACTAAATATTACGAGAATACATGTTTTAAATAAGATGTCCAATTGCAAACTCTATTATGAACCATATTATAGCCATCCACACAATAAAGGGTAAAATTACCGTTTTTCCTTTATGTTGGTTTTTCCTTATAGATCTCCCATTTTACTCTATATGGTGATTAACACACATGATCTCATCTTGGTGTTAAGATTTGATGGGTAGTTAATCTATCAAACTACTGCCGTCAGTTTAATCACCAATCTTTGCAAAACATCTAGAAGTGATGATATCATTATAAACTTTTTGTTTAAGTGAATGTTCCCTGATACATGTTTCAATTAATAATTCCAATATGCTAACACTTGATTGATACTCTGTAAAAATCCATTCCGATCACATCAAGAATTATAATGAAATACATATGAGTTCACCACTCATCAAGATTTTGGTTCATAATAAAAGAATGCTAAGGTTTATGTTTTAAGATTAAAGTAACGACCTACTTTATTCTTTAAAAACATACTTGATTCCAGATTCATTTAATAGTACCATTATCGATAGTCAACTATTATCATGATACAAAACTCATCATTCACTTGAGGTAAACTCTTTTACTTACATGGAGATAAATCACAACACTACAATCTAAACCATAATCAAGCGAGCAACTTGATTATTCAACTATGAATCAACTAATTAAGATTCTAATAGTATACATGTTTCCTATACATCTCCATGTATATGTATATTACTTACAAAAGAATCTTGGTACCTTATGACTAGATATATAAAGCTCATATAAATAAAACCAAACTTTTTTGTTTTATTAATAATAAATATTTTCATTACAAAAGTAACTGGAAGAAGATTAAGTTATATATAAATACACTTGCTTTCCATGGGATATTTAGAACTAGTATTGTAGTTAATGCTTCCTTAAGCTTCTAAAAGCTAACCTCATCACGATCATTCCTGTAAAAGGCATCTTTTATAGTGAGATTAGTTAGTGGCTTGGCAATAACACCATAATGCTGCACAAATCTACAATAGTAAAGTATGAGACCAATAAATCCTTGGAGCTTCTTAATAATTATAGGATAAGGACATTGTTTCATAACATCAATTTCTTATGATCAACTCTCAGTCCTTCATTAGATACTATATGTCTGAAAAGTTTGCTTACTATAAATAAAAAAACATTTTTTTGCATTTCTGAAAAATGTATAACTACATAGTAATTTAAAAACTAACTCCAATTGAAATTTATGGAGATGAAGAGAGGGACTATAAACAAGGATATCATCATAGAAAACTAAAACAAAATGCCTTAAATAAGGATGAAAAAGGTCATTCGTTATCGTTTGAAAGGTCGAGAGTGCATTAGTGAGGCTAAAGGGCGTCACAACAAATTCACAATGACCAGAATGAGCCTAGAAGGCTGTTTTGTGAACATCTTCAGGTTACACTTGAATATGATGATAACCAAAGTGGAGATAAATCTTTGAAAAATAAGTGACACCATTCAACTTATTAAGTAACTAATCCACATTTGGTATATGATACTTATCGGGCATTGTAATATGATTGAGTTCCCTGTAGTCATTGCACATCCATCATAAACTCATTCACATTTAGTATAGGATACATATTGGGCACTATCAAGTAGAATTAAAACTCCCCTCTGTTTCAGCATCACCTTCAACTTCATAGTCATACCAATGTTTGGCCCAAAAAACATGTAAAGAAATTTTAGCATGCTTCTTTAAATCAATTTCATCTTTTGCATTAGATTCAATCTGTTTATGTGGTCCTTTTCCTTATTATCTCTATGATTTTAAGTGACCCATACTTGCAGTGGTGACTAGATTGAAACTACTTGTTGCACCAATAACAGAGACCATCCTTATCTCATCTCCTTTGTTTCTTCAAATCCTTTGAGCTCGTTGTTAGATTTTGAGCCAAATAAGACGTATTGAAGATCACGGGCAAAGCTAGCTAGTTTCTCCCCCTAAAAGATGTGAATCACATATGGCCTAATTAGTATTGGTGGTAGGTTAAGTCGTGTTGGTTGACCCGCTAGGCTTAAGTCCACACCCATTCTAGTTTTTAGCCTTATATTCAATGGCTAAACTCATCGCTTTGAAAATCATTTGTGGCTTGTGTACTTGCATGTTTGCTTTCAACTCCTCCTTTAAGCCATTCAAAAAGATGCCTAAAAGACAATGTTCAGGCTAATTCTTAACCCTAGCTAATCTCATAGCAAAGTCCTATCTATGCTCTTATATCGTTCCCGTTTGCTTAGTGCCGCAAAGATACTTATATGGGTTCTGAAACTCTATTAGATCATAATGGTCTTATAACACCTTAGTGAGTTTCTCCTCATAAAGAATAGTTCGCTCAGTGTTAACCCAAGCAAAGAGGTCGAGTGCATCACCCTCCATCAATGTCCACCTTTATCTCATCTAGTGTTTAGTAGTAGCGAAAGTACCTTTTAGCTTTTAAAATCCACCCTCTTTGATCACCTCCTTCAAACTTAGGAAATTTGATCTTCGTGCTTGGACAATTTGATAGATTTTTGAGCCACCAAGGTAGGTCATAGTCATCTTCATGATTTTAAATTCAAACTACTCCTTTGTCTTTCTCTCAATTACTACGACTTGGTCAGGCTTGGGGTTACTACTGAAAGAAGCCTTGAGAGCAACCATGTCAGCATTGAGGGTGCCTAGCTAAGCAGCCAAGTCAGAGAGTTACTAAATAACACTACTGAAAGAAGCCTTGAGAGCAACCATGTCAGCATTGAGGGAGCTTAGCTGAGCAGCCAAGTCAGAGAGTTGCTAAATAACAACCTCGGGTAAGGTTGGATTTGAGTTTCGTGGATCAGGCACATTATAAGAACATGGATTTTTTGGATCAGGCATATTGGAAGAATGTGTAGAAACCATCTTTTGAATTGACTCTGATACCAAATTGATTTAGGTTTGGAAGCAAAAGGTAAAATAATAGGAAAAATCTGATAATAAGTAAAGGGGAATCTCCAAGGATAA
Organism: Erythroxylum orinocense; assembly: GCA_025531955.1. Classification (NCBI taxonomy): domain Eukaryota; kingdom Viridiplantae; phylum Streptophyta; class Magnoliopsida; order Malpighiales; family Erythroxylaceae; genus Erythroxylum; species Erythroxylum orinocense. Next base: position 12,915 of record JANZLX010171489.1, read on the forward strand.
AATACTTGAATTAATTTCTGATCATTACTACATACCGTCAGTGGCTATTTATAAGTTAGGATTAATTATGACTCCCTAAAAACGAGTTAATAGACTTTGAAATTTAGGAATAACAGACCTTGTCATGACCCGGTACCACATCGGGCTTATGACAACCGCCGCATAACCAGGCTAGGGACACTCACGGTATCCTTAATTTGACTATGCAAGGCTAACTGAATATTTATTCTTCTTTTTTTTTCCTTTTTTGGGGCAACACAACAACTTTGTTTTAAAATTCCCAAAAGTTGTAAATATTTTTAAACACACTTCTATATTCACATCCAACCACAACTTCAGGACTTTAAAGTCCACTCAAGGCAATCTCAACTC
>JANZLX010171560.1:0-13276 GCA_025531955.1 Erythroxylum orinocense
AAAAAAAATGAATGCGTGGAGCCAGAATCAATCAAAACATATACTTCAAAATTAAGTAACTAAGCCATACCCGTGATAACTTCAGGTGCGGCTGCATCTTCCTCTCTGGTTATGACAAACACCCTTGGCTGCACTTGACCTCTTGGCCTTCTTAGAGGAATAGCCTTCTTTACAGCTCCAAAATTGTCCACCTCAGTAATTGGCCAAGTTCCCACTATTTCTGCTCTCTTCGGGGCTTGAAACTGCGGTCCCTCTTGTCTCGATACTTGGGGACAATCCCAGATCATATGTCCTCTCTCCCCGTATCAAAAACATGTTCCAAGTAACTTGAATTACTCTCCTTTGTGAAACTTCCCACAATGCTCACATTGGGGGTTTGTGTACTTGCTTCTCTCAACCCTACTATTTCCTCCTGTTGTTAAGGCTTAGACTGACACTGCCTTTGCTTGCTTGTTCTTAGCAGAGACACCACTCCCCACCTCACTTTGTGAATGAAAGCTCTTCATGCCCCTCTCAGGCATTGAAGCACTCATCTCCTTCTTGGAAGACTGCTCTCGATTCTCCCTCTTCTTATTTGCTTCATATCTTATGTTCTTCAGTTTCTCAGCCTGGAGTGCGGCATCTACCAACTGCTAGCAGTCACAGAAATTGTGGATCAAGACTTTCTCCTTGATCCCCAAATGAATCCCTCCTTCAAACTTACAACATTTATCTTCCTCGTTCGACATGATGTTGTCGCATATCGAGAAAGCTGAGTGAACTTTAGATCATACTCACTCACACTCATGTCCCTCTGTGTGAGATTCAAAAATTCCATTGGCTTCTCTTGTACATAAACCCTAGAGAGGTACTTCTTCCTGAACACTTCCACAAAGTGCTTCTATGACAACTCTAGAGGCATAACCTGACTATGGGGCACTAATTCCAACATTGAAATGCGTCCCCCTGTAGCAAACACTGTATAATCGAACTTCTCCTCATCCGAGCACTTCATCTCAATCAAAACCCTCTTGGTCCTCTTCAACCAGGCCTCAACCTCTTCCAGATTTGTAGTTTCGTTGACATATACCACTCCATACTTGCGAAGCTTGTCATACTGCCCACTCCTATCTACTGAAGCTTGCATTGAAACTTGTGACCCTTAGCCCATGGCATGAGAAAGCTTGAGCAAAGGCTTGAAAGAATTGTGGATCCAGGGGGTTTGTTTGAGGTATAGGAGGAGGAGGTGGAGGCACCTCATGTTGTACACTAGGTGCCTAAGAATTCATAGCAAAATGTGTCTCCGCATCTTGGGGGACATAGGATTCATCCCTACTCCCTTGGTGAGAGCTAGATCGAGTCATAGCTCCTCGAGTTCTCTTTCGAGGCAGTATAGTCACTCCTTCAATTTAAAACCATTGAAAATCTTTAGCTCATGTAAAACAAGGTCGAATCATATAAAACATTTCAAATCATGTAAAACAATTCAAAACAATGCAAGTTATTCATTTAAAAATAATGCATGTTCATTTCATATCATAAACTACCCATTTTACGCCTAGGATACTCTTAAACCTAGTTCCAAACCTGGACCCCAACCTAGTTCGCTCTGATACCATAACATGTTTGACCCCATTTTCGGAGCCCAACATCAGATATGGGATTTGAAGCTTGGGCATGAAGGGAGACTTTGAATTTGGAAGTTAAAAAGAAAACTCCTTTAGGTCAATTTCGCCACGGCGACCTGTTTGCCTTGAGAAAAGTAGAATTTCCTTCAGGTAGATTACGCCACAGTGAAAACCTCGCTACAGAAATCAGAAACCCATGAACAACCTACCTTAATAAATGCAAACATAAAATCCTTCAACCGCATTCATCAATTCAACCTAAAAACCAAAAGGATATGAACCTAACGACAAACAAGTTCTCAAAATCTTAATATCATTTTCATAATCAGATACTTTGTGAAAACATGAAAAATCATAGACAAAATCAAACATATATTTCATTAATATCAAAAGTTAAGAGTTTTACAAAGCTTTACTGGTATTTCAAGCCACAATACATCAATTGAGTTTGTGAACCAAAATACAAAATACACTTGAACTAGTAAAACATGAAATGTAGCTAAAGCCTTGAATTTCCAAAATCTAACTTAAAAATACAAAAGTATGCCAAATAGGAGTGATGCCATAACTCTTGACTACTTGATCTCTGACTCATCACCTGAATATGGGGAGGAGAATGGGGTTGAGCTTAAAGCTCGTGGGTAACAGTTTTATAATTGGTAACAACCAAAAACCATTTAAAAACAATCATGTCTACTAAAAGCTCACATTGAATTATGATACATGTATTTCCCAATTCTCAATTATCAAACAATTTATAACAAAAAAAATCATGCATTCAACAAATTTGTCAACACATAAGCACATCAAAATGGTTTGGGAGGTCAATAAATAGAATGAACTAACACATTCCCATAAAATGGTCCTGTGTAGTCGTGAACAAAACGAACTAACACAATCCCGCATAGTGGTTTTGTGTAGTCGTAAACATGAGGGATTCCTTAAAGGAGCTCCATGCCACTAGTAGGCAGGTACGAGAAGCCTTTAGTCGAAGTGCACTTGACATATAGAATAGACCTAAACCAAACCTACATAACATATATTCCATAACTTGTAAACTTGTTGCCCAAAATGACACATTTTCAAACTTGCTTTCATAAGCATAGTATCCTTTCAAAAATCATTTTCACATTCTTTTCGTAAATCATCAGTACAGAAATAACATACCAAATACATAACCTCTTCTCAAAGCATTAAAAACAATAATTTCACATTCATAAAATAGTTAAATTCATTTATTTTCCATTATTTGAAAGAAAACCTTAATGGCCCATTACTTAATTATGAAAATGTAACCCACCTTGAATTTCCTTGCTTATAACTTGCTCAAATAGTCCTCTCCTCTTGCCCCTCTTGTCTCACTTGATTTCCTTAAACAATAAGCAAAATTCCATTCAATTTGGCTTAGAAATCAGAAAGTTATACTTCAACAATTTCGAACTGTTCTTGTACTGAAACAAAATTCTATACTCAATTTCCATCCAGATATTTAAATTATTAAAGATTAAATTTAGACTCGATTCCTTCATACAAGTTGTAGCCCTATTTCTCTAGTTTACAACAAATCAATAATCAGTCCATTTGGACATCTACAAAAAAAATTATTTCCAAAATATCAAAGCATGTTTGTGCAGGAAATTGAGTTCGCCGCGGCGAACTTGTCCAGAAACCTATTCCGAGAACATGTTTTTCCACTTTTTCTAGTTTTCAACTTCCCAACCTGCACATATAACCCATATTAAACCTAACCCATCTCTTCTCCTGCTTCATTTTCAACCCAATATCATTCACAAACCCATTCATGATCCATCTTTGATTATTAACCCAAAAACGTAGAACATTAACTCATACCATTCATCAACAACTTCCTCCTGCCCATATATCACTAAATATGCTTCATCCAATAATCAAGAAGGATTAATGCTTGTACTTAATTGATTTAGTTTTAAATTCTTCAAACTCTTTAAGATCTCCCAAAAACCCTAGCTTTTCTCTTCTTTTTCTCTCTTCCACAACACTCACTTTTTCTCTCCTCAATTTTTTGTGCTTCTCTCTTCTCACACAAGCCAAAAATTACTTCTTTCACTTATACCCTAAATTAATGAGCAAAGTCCACTATGCCCTTCCATTGAGCCTTAAAGCCTTTTAACCTTAAGTGACTTTGTTGCCTTTTAGGTTATACACTCTTAACACTTTAATTTAACCAACTCAAGCAATAAAATCTTACTAAAATTGAGATGCTAATTACTCCAAAATTTTATCCATCAAAACCTCATTATTCTTTTAAATCATGCTTAATTAAAGAAAAAAGAAAAAAATCGGGGGCCAACACAGCTATTACTCGCCATCTCTTCTATCAACTCTTCTGTTTCATTTACCATCTTTCTCATCAGTGATCCTCCTAAAGCTGTGTCAATTATGCCTATTGTATGTGGGGTTACTCCGTTATAGAATGTTTGCAACAAGAATTCCTTGGGTAAGTTTTGGTGTGGGCATTTTTGTTGCAAATCCTTGTATTGTTCCCACACTTTATAGATTTATTCCTCGTCACTTTGCTAGAAGTTAGTAATCTCCTTAATGATCTTCGTGGTCTTGGTCAAGGGAAAATATTTATCTACAAACGCAAGAACTAGTTTATTCCAACTCGTGACATTGGCTGGGTTAAGGGAATGATACCAAGCCTTTACTCTATCTCTAAGGGTAAAAAGTAAAAGCCTAATTCTGACTGCATCTTCCGACATCTGATGGTACTAAAAGATATCACAGATTTCAAGGAAGTTCACTATGTGTGTGTTAGGATCTTCATTCATTAGTCCCTAAAACTGCATGTTCTGTTGAAACATGTTTAAGAGAGATGGTTTGATTTCAATCGATGTTGCTTGTACGGGTGGCCTAGCTACTCCTTAGTTATCGGCATTGAACTTTGGTCTCTTGAAGTCTATAAGGGTGGTCCGTTGTTGACATCCTTGGTTTACTCCGTGGTCCAAATCTTACTGAAATTCCTCAGCCATTGTTGCTTTCACGATTTCCTCGTCTTCTTCACACTGAGCTTCCTTAATGGATTGTTTTAATCGAGTAATGTCTAAATTTAAAGTTTCAGCTGCATGACTCAATCTTCTCACGAATCTTATGTTTATGTAAGAGCACAATTTTAGAAATGGAAAGAAAGAACGAAAAAAATTAAAAACTAACTAAACGCCTTAAACTATAGAATTAAAGTAATCGTCTCCTTAGCAACGGTGCCAAAAGCTTGATCGTGGTTTTGAGATGTGTGTAAGTTTCAATTGATTATCCTTGATAATCTGCAAGTGCACAGGTTGTTCACGTAGTACCTAAGGTGTCGATCCCATGAGGAGGGATAATCTAATCCTAAAATCTAAGGCCAAAACAAATCGTAGAAATTCAAATGTAACGAAACTAAAACAAGAATGCAATTCAATCAAACAAATCAATCATGAAAATATTAATAAATTAGCAATCATAATGCACACTCAAGGATCATCCTAAGGAACTACCAATTGAGAAAAAAGGGAATTTTACCTATCTTTAATGCTAACCTAATTGATTATAAATTACTGGATTATTGATTCTAGACGATCATAGGGTTGATTACTCTCTCTCAAGTTATAACCATTAACCCTAATTTATAAACCCTAATCAGATTATGGGAATTGTAATCTCTCAATTAACAATCTATCCAAAACCCTAATTAGATTTGAAGTAGTCCAAAAAAAACTATCAGGAACCTATGCAAGACCTCGCTTCATACAATTTATCGATTTGATTTAAATCTCATTCTATTAAATCACCTAACTTTTGTTAGCCCAATTTAATTATTTTTCACTCGATTCACCCTCTCAGTTTATCACCGAATTATGCAATTACAAAAATTAAATCACAATAAATCCAGTAAAAACACAAACAATCAAATTTCATTAAATCAAAGATAAAAACCCCCGAAGGTGAGTTTAGAACATCTCAACATTCAAAAATCCTATCATCATACTAATATTCCCAATTCTATACAATAATAAAAATGGAAAATAAATAAGAAATATGATCTGAATAAAGATGGGAGGTAGCGACATCAGGAAACTCCAGATTTAGGAAGTATGTCGAGTCAACTTCTTTTCTACTTCTCTCTTCCTTCTTCTCTTTCTCTTTCTCTCGACAATGTTCTCTAGGTTTCTTTGAAAGTGGCTAATGTAAAAGCTTCTTCGTCGACTTTGTCTTACTCTTTATATACCTTTTATGTTCTGAGTAACCCTAAGGGTTTTGGGGGGTCCAAAAGATCCAAAAAACTCCCTCCAAACTTGATGTTTTTGAGTGTCTGCACGCTTGCCCGATGTAGGCCACTATCGTGGCCCATGTCCTGGGCTTCTATCACGATCATGGCATATGGGCCACGATCATGGGCTGACTCTAGTGCTTCTGTCAAGATTATGGCCTATTGTGCCACATTTGTGGGTCGTTATTTCGGCCCTAGTGTCTCTAAAATGTCTCCATTCTTCGATGTTGACCCTGAAACTCTAACAAACACATCAAGGTACCTCAAACACATATTAATTAAGCTCAAAGACTTGTACTAACCTATAAAACACTTAAAACATAAATAATTAACAAACTAACACAATTCTAAGCTAAACACATACTAAACGATTGAATTAACCATTAAATACATGTCAAACTAAGCCCTAAAACACGATGTAATTCACACTTATCACACTTAATTAAAGCAAGTAATGAGCAGTATCTAGCAACACATCATAACCCCCAATTGATTGGAAAGTCAACATTTTGAATACAAAATCTTCCATAGATTAATGTCCCTATGAAATTTATCCTTTCACCATCTATACCCTACTTGGTTCCGAGTATAGTTAGAGTGTCAACTCCCACTAAACTGACTACGTCATTTCTAGCCTAAGTGATGTTAGTTCTTGTCTCCAAGGCTCATTACTTAATTAGATATGTCACTGAAGACTATCTTCATGACATTTCCAGCCTGAGATTCATGAGTAATAACCCCAACAAGAGGCCATGGTTATCATCTCCTTCTATCAGGAGTTGTGAATCATTTATTTGCTACTCAATTACATTCAAATAATTCAAGTTGTACCCAATCACCGCCTTATGAACAACCTCTAAGAGGCAATGAGGAATGGAGTTAAAGTACAAGAATAGTATCCAAGATATCCTTGAGCACCTCAAGTCTAAAGATATTTGCACTATGGCTATGATGAGACTATCATTGATACTAGAATAAATTATCCATATGATTGCCTTATCGCAAGTCATCCAATGTACTTTCTACTCTTAGCAAGCATCCACATGCTAACTCTAAACAACTCATGCTTACAGCTTATGAGATCCACTGCTTGATCTAATCAAGGAGTATAACATGTGCTAGTATGTCTAGATTAAAAATGTCTCGTCTCATTAATCCTATGATTAGGGATATTTTAGATACTAACATAATTACACATGATAGGAATCTCATTATCATGATCTTATCATGATTTCCTTCATCCTATGTAATGTATCAAGGACTTCATTAATTCGATTTAAGATCACTATCAATTCATAAAGAATATGAACATCAAACTAATGAAAAAGCTTTTTTATTAATCAAAAAGATTTGTACAATAAGTGCTAAAGGTGATTGCCTTTAGGGCACTTCTCTAACAGGTGGATGGTGTAGGGGTGGTCGATGGTGTAGTAGCAGGTACAAAAGGTGATTGTATAAGGACTGTAGGTCAGGAATGTGATGCCTCATCTGGATGTGCAATAGTTGGACTTACAACACCTAATTCTGTAGCATCTATAGAATGTGATCCTCATGTGGACTTACACTGGCTCATCCAAATGGTGGTAACCTGACCCTTAGCTACATCATTTCCTATTGCCTCTTTTGTTGCATGTTTTAAACCTAAAATTCACATTTATTGAATATTCCAGTAATAAAACAATATAAATTAAATATATAACAATATACTGCTGATGTAATAATAGATGTATTCATATAATATTCTATTACAAACATAAATTAATCGCTATCATCACTTAATTGTGAATTAAAATCATCATCATCCTTTTTTTATGAAGAATCATAATCATACTCAAGCTCCTATTCAGATCTGTTTCCCTCCTTATCCTCTCCAGATGAAAGTTCAACATATTCATTATTTGAATCGTTTAAAGTTTCATCCTCGTCATATGTTACACATACATTTATTTCATAAACATCTTCCTGAAAGGCTTCACTTTCAATTCTCTTTTTTTTTCTCCTTTTCCATGTAATTCAAAAACACCTCTAGGCTTTAATTTGCAAACTTCCAACCAATCTAATGTATCTCATCATAAGCTAGGAGAAGGGACATAATACACCTTACCATTTTCCCTCCAAATTGAAACCAACCAATCCCACCATAATGAATTCACAATTAAAAAACTCAGTCACAACCAATTTCACCTTAGTGATTGGACAATCACCACATTGTAAGTCATAAAATCCTTACAACTTTATAAAAGAATTAGAAGGAAAGATAAGGCTTTAATCTTTATTATCCTTTATATATCTTAATACCCTATAAGCAATATAAAACTGAACTATACTTGGCTTATTGATATATTGACTTAATTAATGGAAAACATATGTGAGATAAGTCAAATAAAACAATTTGCCAACCAATATCCTGTAAGAAGTGACATTAAGAAGTAAAAAAAGCACCTACATATTTTTTTATAACTTTATATTAAAATAAAAAGAGTCGATTTGGTTTGTAATAATAAAATCAGTTTCCTTAAAAAGATCAAAAGCACATTTTTGCTTACATGTATTAATTCCAACACTAGATCGAGCAATCTCCAAGCTAAGGAAAAAATTTGATGGCATCAAATCTTTAATGCTGAAACTTGTATGAAGATGCCCGTGTAAATTGTTGAGAAAACATAGAATTCGATGGCTTCGTGTACAACTAACAACTACCTTGTTTCAAGTCATATGGGAATTTATTTAGTCTGCAAACTTTAAAAGAGCTTGAAAAAACAATATGTTATGTGGATTTCGTATGTTATTACTAAGTTTGAATTAATCACCTACAAGTTAATTTGCAAAGTTTGATTTTAAACAAGCACTATGGTACGTGGCATTGTTACACTACATGAATCGAGAAAGTAAGTTCTCGTTGTGACTCCTAAACTCATGAAATTTTTCATCGATAAGCCTCATGGGAGTTGCATCACAAGTTTCTAGCCTATATACCATCCTAGGAGTTGATTAAGCAAAGGATTGTCATGTCTAAGACATGAATTTCTTATGTTAATACTAATTTTGAATTAATCACATTGAAGTTCAAGTCTTTATCTATAAACTTAAGCAATGCCCAAACTAAACATGAAAATTCCACTTCAATACGTGTATGGTGACATCGACAATATGTCATAAACCTTTAAACCTCTAAGTGTCCTTAATAGAGGAGCTATAGTTCCTAAGAGATTCTTTTAGTGCTACCTATAAATTGACCTAAACTTATTAATTAACTTCATAATAAATACCATAAGACATAAAAATTTTCAAGTCTCAGTTGAACTGGAAAATTTTAAACATATAATATTTCTCAAGTAATCACAATATGAACAAGACAAAGTAAAGACTACTCTACCTCCTTCACTAAGTTCAAATACTTTAATTAACGTATCCTTATAAGATACCAATCATTTGTACAAGTTTTTGAAATGTGAGAAAGGAACTCTCATCATCTTTTTATGAAAGTGAAATTACCATAAGTTTGAAAATAGTATAATCTCTACTACCTAGATAGATATGTATAAGCAAAAGCTTCCTTAACTAATGCATCATCATTCTTATCCATTCAACTACCAATTGGAATTCATCAAACCCTAAACTTCAATTCATTTGACTCTTCATATTCAACCTTCTCTCATCATTCATAACATTCCTATCTTTCTTTTCCATGGTGCCTCACTTATAAATAACAATAATTTATGCTCAAGATTCATCATCTCAAGTTAATGACTTCAAACATACCTAATTTCAACTTAACATCATCCATACATAATTTCACATTTCAAATCCATACATAAATCCATATTTCATTAACATCATAAATAAGAGTTTACAAGCTTTATTGGCATCTCCTACCACAATAACTCATCAATATCAAAATTCAATATACAAAAGATGCAAAATCCAATAATTCTTGAAATACAACTGAAGCCTTGTTTTACATCAACTACTCCAAAACAAAACAAAACATGCAAATTTAGAGTAATGTCTTGACTTTCTTTTACTCGATCTCTTGCTCATCACCTCAATAGGGGAAGGAGAGTGGGGGTGAGCTTGAAAGCTTGTGGGTAACAGCTTATAACGGAAAAATAAGCAAAACCATTCAACAGTTCATTGTTATAGAAAATTATTGTTAAAATCCATAAAACACTTGTTTCTCAAATTCTTGTTATGTAGTCAAATTTATGAACGACAAAACATGAATGCATCAAACTTGTTCATATATCATAAGCACATAAGCACATCAGAAATAGTTTGGATAAATCCATAAACATGAAGAACTATACAATTCCACATAATGGTCCTGTGTAGTCGTAAACTTGAAGGAGTCCATGAAGGAGCTCCGCGTCACTAGCGGGCAGGCAGGAGAAGCCTTAACTTGGTCAACGTGCACGTGACAATTCTTGGATGACCTACCAAAACCCACATAACATCTATTTCAAACTTGTTGCCCAAAATGGCACTTTTCGAAACTTGATTTTTCATAAACATGAGGTATTTCGAAAACAATTTCCAAAAACATGATTTCATAAACATATGATCCTTTCAAAGAAATCATTTTCATAAATCATCACATAATTCACATATCAAACATGTAGCAATTTCTCAATTCATTCAAGACACAATTAATGCAACACTTATGATGCAATTTAAATCATTAAATTTCCTTGATTTAAAAAAAAAAGTGGCTTATTTACTCTATTATAAACATGTACCCATCTTGATTCCTTGCTTATAAACTTGTTAAAAAGCCTCTACTCCCCTTGCTCCTCTTACCTCTCTCTTGATTTTCTTCATAATGGAAAAATTCCCAAATCAATAGTGATTCCAAATTGAGAAACCCATAAGACATAATCACCAAAATTGATCTTAGAAAACTTGAACCCGTACATTTCTTACGCTATATAAACCAAAACCCTTTCAAAAATCCAAAATGTTAAGATCCAACTTACCTTGATTCTTCACCAATTGAAGGCTTTCTTGACTCTAATGGAAGCTCTCATCCTCCTCTTCCTTTTTCCTTCTTGAATAAACTTCAAAATCCCTCTTGAAGGCTTAGAAAAATCAAAACCTAACTCATTTCCTTCTTTTCTCTTCTTTCTCTCATTTTCGTGCTTCTCTCTCCTTGTCTCTCTTCAATCACGTTTTTGTTTCTTGAAAATGAAAGACCACCTTTTTCTTTTCTCTTTTATACCCTTATTGAATGAACGAAGTCCATTTTACCCTTACTAATAAGCCTTGTAACTTAAAAGCTTAAGTGGCTTGCCAATTTTGCCACTCATGCAAACTTACCACCTTAATTCTATAATTCAATCAACTTATGCCATATAGTCTTACTCACAGTAAAATGCTAATTAACTCCTATTAACATGCTAATTAATCCCACAAAATAAAAGTAATTAATCTAGCAAGACTTCAAAATTATTTAAATCATGCTTAACTCCTTCCAAAAATCAAGACCTTTTTCTAATCATGTAATTGAAGGAATTTGCTAGCACTTCCTTCTAGGAAAATGTTCCTCATTGTCTTAATTTTCTAATGATACCAAAATCATTCAATTTGGTTCAAAAATTTGAAAGTTATACCCCAAACATTTTTGGACTGTTCTTATACAGAAACAATATTATGTGCGTAACTTCCATCCCGAAATTGAAATTCTTAAAGACTGAATCAAAACTCAATTTCATCAGACAATTTGTAATCCTATTTCTCTAGTTTAATCCAAATTAAGAATCATCTCATTTGGATAACTAGAGCAAAAGTTATGGCTAAAACACCAAAGCATACTCAATGAACATGTTTCAAGTGCATTTTCCAACTTTTAACTACCAACATATCATATATAACCCATCTTGTATCTAAATCATATTTTCCCTAATTTTCCTTTTCTTTACACATAAATAACCGCCAACAATTTCTCAATTAATAGTCTAACTCCCAAGAAATGATCGGGGTACAACAAATTTTGATTCCAATTTTAACATATTATAAATTATCGTAACATAAGTTTAGGAGTTATGATCCCATATAATTTGTTTGTAGAAAAATTCAAATGAGCATTAAAAGGGAAACCATTCTTAATTGAAAATTGTAACATTTAGTAGTATATAATTGAAAACCAAATTTATGACTGCAATAATCCTATTGTCTTGGTGAGCGTTGCTGTTATGAGTTTGGATCCTTCGTTCTCATTTCGTCAATGTCATTTCGTAGCTTAGTTATTACCTCCATCAACGTATTCACTGTGGCCTCAAGCTAATTGATACGTCGCATTGTCGGCTCTGAACTAGATGCTGTTGTTGTCGACATAATGGAAGACTACAAATAAAATGCATTGGCAGATGATCGTAGTCCAAAGATCCTTCCCTTACTGTCCCTACCACCCACAACATCAAAATATACCTGGGTCTCATCAACTGGTTGTTCATCTTGCGACTATTGTCCAATTGTTTGTTGTATTTGCTCCTATTAGGAGACAATGCATATATTATAATTAGCGAGTTATAATTAAAAGTAAGACTGAATATTAAAATATGAAATTAACATACATTAAGTTCTCAACATCGGGTCTTTACGAATATCACGTCGTCATATTTTTTGATGTGCGTATGCAAGAACAACTGATGGTGTGTAGGCCTAACACCTGTAGAGTTTTCCTGCAGAACAACAAAAAATAATAATTTGAAGTAGAAATGACCACTATTTCGGCAGAGTTTCAGCTGTTTTTATGATATTACCCACTGCTCAAGAAAGCAAATTATTCAACACAGCCATAAATATTTGCAACATATTACTCCACACAGTCATAATCAATAGGCATATTACACATATTTGTTAATGACAACATTAACATATCAATTTACATTCAAATATGTCAAAGTACAAATGTAGAATATGTTGGAACCCGATCTCGAGACCGGATCCCGACCGGAAAGCAGAAAACGAATACGAATAACGAAGCGAAACGAATACGGAAACAAAACAAAAACGGATCGAATCGAAAGCGAATCGAATACGAACAATCTAATAAATTAAATCATAAAGCGAAGACAAATCAGTGCGGATCCGATCAAACGTAAACAAATCGGATTCCGACATCCAAAAACGTATATCTTAGCAAACGAAACTAATGAGTCGCGTTGGAAACCTTAGACATTCCAAAACCGGTATAAATTTTTTTCTTTTTCTTTTCCTTTTCTTATTTTTTTCAATCCTTTTCTCATCTTATTCATCTTAAAACCATTCTCATACTAATCAAAACCATATCGTTTTCCCTTTCTAGGAAACTATTCCTCATGCAAATCTCAATTCACTTAATTCTTCTTAATCATTTTCTTATACATTCATATAAATCCTCAAA
>JANZLX010171569.1:0-13276 GCA_025531955.1 Erythroxylum orinocense
TCCTTCTTGAAAGTTGTAGAGTTTCCGTTTAGCTTCCTTTTGACACCAAGTTTGAACAAATTTCGAGTTCTAGGGAAAAAGTTATGAATTTCCGAATTTCTGTGTTTTAAAGGCAATAAGGAAACCTTATTTCTTCGCTTGTAACTTTTCCGTATGACTCGATTCACGAAGTTTTGGTTTTCAAGTAAATTTTTTCTACCTTCTATGCAAATTTAAAATTTTCGGGTTTGAGTGAAATTTTCGGGTAAAATGAAAGCGAGGCAATTATGTGACGTTTTTGCATACAATTTCATTTTTGGACGATTTTTCGAGCCATAGAGATCCAATTGAGGAGTTTTCTGATTCTTTTTGACCTAGAAGCATGGATTTTTTTAATATTTATTTTAGCTTAGGAATCGGTTTTATTTGTGGGCCCTAAGAAGATTATTTGTATTTGAGGATTTTTAGAGTGAATCTTACAAGATCTATTCGGATGACATTAAAATAAGTTTGATTGAGTTAATTTTCGTGGGAAGGGATTCGTCCCTCGTGGGATGCGCGTCCAGATGTCACGTAAGACGTCGGACACGTGTCTCACCGGGGAGGGGTTCTAACAGTGGGAACATGTTAAACATCAAATATGCTTCTTTTATGTGTGGCTTAGGACAACAAATGGTTAGGTACTTTCATATGATGCATTTAGGCTTGAATTGAACCTAGAATGATGCTTGAATAAGGGATTAAATATGTGATATGTTTAGGTTGACGAATGAGGATACAAATTAAAGAATGGATTGTTATTTGCCAAGTGTTCAGATCTAACATTTTGGAGATGTTATAAGAATAAAAGTGATCGTATGAAGGATCATGTGATCCATGGAAGGTGGATGATGTGTATTAAGTGAAGGTGAATGATAAATTGGATATTTTATGATCTTTTAATGCTTGAATGATCTTAGTAAATGATTGAAAAATGAACTTAGAATAATCTTGTACAAATGAAATGTAAATCAAAGTTTAATTTAGATATATATGAGTTATGAAGTATGAATGATCATAAGATATGAATTAAGGAAATATACCTGGGATTGTCATTGAGCATGCATTATACATATCACATATACATATGTATATGATTGAGTATTCATGAAAATTTGCAAAATAGTAATGTGTAAATGTGTATTTATTACTTGATATAAAAGAGCAATTAGAGCAACAACATCCAGACATTATCGGGATGTCGAGGCAATAACTATCAAGAGCATACTGTGAGTAACCTAGATGGTCTCACATTGATTTACTGTTTTGTTTAAATTCTGAATTGAATTATTATGTGATATTAATGTGTTGATTCCGAACATTGAATATTTGAGGATTTTGATGCATGAATAATATTATGGAAGTGCTCATTGTATGTGAATTTGACAGAATATGTGATACTCAGCTTAATTGTTGAATGTTGGACCAAGGTTCGATGGTGAATGTGAATGTGAAAAAAATTGAGCATAAGTGAATGATTGAATACATATGATGCATTTCACTACATGAATGTATGATAATATAAAGGAAGTTGTGGTCGAAGTTACAAGTGAAAAAGAGCTTAAAGCTCAAAATATGGAAAGAGCCGCTGGCTCACTATGTATAATGAGCCCTGTATCTCAAACAGATAAAGGTCAATTATTAACGAGCTCGATATCCATAATGGATACGGGACAGTGAAAAAGACACTTAATCACAACAAATTAATAAATGAAAGTGAGTCTCATGAACATTGCACATACAATTTATTATGCATTATATGAATGATTGAATTGAATTGTATGAACCATTATGAATGTAAAAGATGAATAAGTGAACCAAGTGTTATATGGTGCCTTTCGATAATTGATGAAAGATGTGCATTATATGATGACCTAAATTGTTTATGAACTTGAAACATAAACTGTATGTGTTATATGTTATGAGTGAGTCATCAATGATGGGTAGCTCATTGAGTTTGCAAAACTCGTCAAAATTGCAACTTTGACTTTGGAAGTTCGAGAAAGTGGGCTTAGCTTATAAGACAACATAGAAGAGATCTAGTACTACTTTTGGATAGAAAAAATGGCTCAAAGGTCGAACAGCTGAGACCAAAAGATTTAGATAGAATTTTGTATAGTTCCTCATTCATGTAGCATGTGGCATATTTTGTAATAGAGTTGTGGACTCTGATAGTTCTTTGATATTGTATATAAGGATGAAGTATGTAATGCTACAATGTATATTCAGTTTTATGAAATGAAAATAAGGAATTGGGTTTTTAAATATTGTGATATATAATGCTGATGTCATGAGAAGTGAATATGACTACTCTAGGGCACTGCTTCCATCGGGCATGTGCTCGAATGTCTGAAGGATGTACAGGCACAAATGTCTGATGGGAGTGGGATGCTATAGTTATGAAGTTGTAATATGTTTCCTTCTGGCTTATAAAAAATCCCTCATATTTGATAGGATCAATTTTGTGAACGTTAGTATTACTTATATAACGTGGAAGGAAAAATATAAAACAACTAATCATCTATTTTTCAACTATAGAGTCTTTGAGGAGATTTGGCATACAATTAAAGTCATAAGTTAAATAGACAGCCCAAACCTAAACTACATGGATATACTATGCATAATACGAAGAAAAAAAAGGCAACTAAGGGTGATTATTTAGTAGATAAAATCACATTTGGATCTTGCATTTTCTACCTATAGAAATAATGGAACAACAAATGTTATCAAGAAAGTTAGAAGCTCAACGTAAATGGAAAATGAACTTACTATCTGGATTAAAGAGTGGCCCCTTGTGGCTATGGATATAAGTAGTTGTAGCCAAATTTTCTGCATACTTGGAGAATTAAGGGAAACACTTATAGATAGAGTAATTATTCTGAAGATAACAAAATGACAGATAAATGAACTTTATTTAAAAGGAAGGAACACGTAGCAAGAAGAGACTAAGCTTATTTACATCTTTAGCATCACCTTATTTTGTTAACTAAAAATTTGTAACTTGTTTTTGCCTCTTGGAATATGTCTATTTAAGTCAAACACTTTAAAGATAAATATATAAAAACTAAAGAACATATGTATATGCTCCAACAGATATTTCCTTTTAATAAATTTATTTTTCAAAAAATATATTTTAAGAAGTATATACCTAAACCAACCATATTAAATGAGAGTTAGAAGGAAATAAATCAATATTTATAAGGACGAGAAATTATAAACCATCACAGTTCATATATTTTTATTTGAGAAAAAAAAGGATATAAATCATTATTTATAAGGAAGAGGAAATTATAAACCACCACAGTTGATATATTTTTATTTAAGGAACAAGGTAAATGTTTTTCTTCTATATCTAGTTTGTATTGTTTTAGCTCATAAACTAATGTAATGCAAAAAGATAAATATTAAATCCTTCAAGATAATTATAAAACATAAGAGAATTTATTTTCCAATTTTTATTTTAGGTAAAAACTTGTTATGATGAAATTATTTTTTATAAGATATGTATTAATAGGGATACCTTCCAATTTATCTGTGGTCCTTAGTCCTTTCTTAAGAGCAAACCTCAAAATAAAGGATTCTATAGGACAACAATTAGAAGCCACACTAATTCACACTAGGAGACTTTTTAATTAGTGGTTTTTTAAGAAGGTTTAGGCACGATAAATTACAAAATTTACTAGAGTATGAGCTCTCAAATGAGGTTATCTTTTGCCTCCATGTTAGGATGATAGCTAGATTTATGTTCTTTGACCAAAGGGTATCCCCTAGAATTACAATTTTAAGTTTCATCATTAATGTCAAAATTGATTTTAACATTTATAGGGACTTGAAGTTTCAAGTTCTTTAGAGAGATTTTTCCTAAAGCATTCCAGTTATCATACCAGAAAGAGGTTTTTCCACCATTCCCTATTGTGTACTTGATTTCCTAGGATATTTTGCTCTTGAGTTCTAGTATCTAAATAAGGGTTTAGGAATAATCATACTTGCATTTAATGAACTAAAGGTTTTGTTTCTTCAATAAATAACCATCCATCCAAATTATCTTTCTTGACTTTAAATCTATAAAAAGCTTCTATATCCACTTAGCTATATTAGTGGTTATTGTATGCCTAATTTTAAGACCTTGTTCATCCTTGGGGGTGAAAATCTCTTACCACCTGACTTTTGTATTTAAATGCTCCATTAAAAAAGCCAATCCATAGGAAGTTGTTTATAATTTTCTCAATTTCCTAAATCATTCTTTGTGGCATATACAAATGACAATACTAGGGGTATAAAGGCTATTGATAATTATTGAAATAAATTATGACCTACCTGTGTATGAGCAAAGCTTATTGTTTCAGTGATTAATGCACCTAATAATAAAGTCAAAAAGTGGCAATTAATCTTTATATGTTTTTTTTATCTGAGGTTGGAATATCCAAGTATCTAAAAAGCAAGTATTAATGTTTTAGCTCTAAACTTATAGTGAGTGAAGCTATCAAGTTAGCAGAGTTTGAAAATATGTAGATGTAGCTCTTATTTTTATTGATAGTGAAGCCAGAGAGCTTGCACTATAGTGATATTTAAATGCATTCCTTTTCATAATTCTATGGAAAATTTGCTGAGTAAGAACATATATTTAAATAATGAATGGATATAGGGAAATTGGATTCCTCTACCTTAAACCTCTTACCCTTTTGAATGACTTAGTAACCTCACTATTTACTACAATGGAAAAAGAGGAGTGTTGGTACAACTTTCAATCTAGTGGGTGAACTTATTTGAAAATCTAGAAGCATATGGAGACTCTAGGATGGATCTCCATCTAACTATAGCAAAAGCTTTATCAAAGATGATATTTAAGAAGAAACATTTTATTGAATTTTTTTTTCTTTTATCCCTTGAACAACTATTCAACAAGTAATATGTTGTCCCAATTGATCTCCTTCCAAGTATGCTCTTTATCTTGTATCAATATAGATGTTTAATGTGATTTTTAATCTTGAAGGAATTAATTTAAAAATATTCTTATAAATCTCATTAAAATAAGATATGGGCATAAAATCATCTTGAAATCTTCGGTTGAAATTTTAAGGATTAAACAAATATGAGTGTTTGTTAAGTTCTACCAATAGCCATATAAATTTGAAAAATTTTACGAAAACCTTAGTCGTTATATCACTTATCAAATACCAAGATTGTTTAGAAGAAATGTGCACTACCATCTAGTCGTGGGGACTTTCAAGGATTCATGAAGAGTAAAGTATGGTTTATTTTTGTCACTAATACAGATCTGGTCAAGTCATCTTTAAGTTCATAAGAAATGATATTTGGGATGAAATCTTTTAGCTCTTAAAGATCATAACAAGAAAAGTTGGAAGTTCTTAGAAGATGCTTAAAGTGGATGAAAACTAAGCCTTTAAAAATTGATTATTTACTATAGTTAACTTCATTAGCATTTGTTAGAGAACATATGATAAGGGTAAATTACATTGTATTTTGGGGCATAGATTGATAAGTGTTTATAGATTAATCTAATCATTTAGTATGTGTTGAGGTTAGAATCGCATTAGTTTGTTAATTATTTGTGTTTTAAGTATTTAGTACAAGCTTTTGAGCTTAAATATTAGTTTTTTGAGTTATTTTGATGTGTTTGCCAGTGTTTCAGGTTAATATCAAAGAACAGGGGAGTTTTGGAAGACATTCGGGCTAAAACAATAGCCCATAATCGTGGCATAAAAAGTCGCGATCGTGGCCTACATCAGGTAAGTGCGTAGCCACTCTCAAACTTTGGGTTTCAAGGGATTTTTTGGACCTTTTGGACCCTAAAAAAACCTTAGTTCAACCCTAAACACAAAAGAACATAAATAGAATAAGAAGAACAAAAAGGGAGAGCTTTTGTATCAGCCACTTTTGGAGAGAAACCCTATAGAGAACTGTTAAGAGATTAAGAAAGAGAAGAAGGAAGAGAGAAGTGGAGAAGAAGTTGACATTAACGTACTTCTCAGATCAGGAGTTTCCGACGTCACTACCACTTGTCTCCATCCATAACCGTTTTCCTATTATTTTCCATTTTTATTATTGTATAAAATTGGAAATATTTGTTTGATGATAAAGTTTATAAATGTTGAGATGTTTTAAACTCACCTTTGGGTTTTTTAATCTTTGATTTAATGAAATCTGATTGTTTTTTATGTTTTTTGGATATATTACGATTGATTTATGTGATTGCATAATTCGATAATAAACTAAGTGGGTAACCCAATGAAAAATTATTAAATTAGGCCAACGAGAGTTAGGTGATTTAATAAGAATGAGAAATTAATCAAATCGGTAATTGTGTGAAGAGAGATCTCGCATAGGTTATTGATAGTCTATTTGACAACCTCAGATCTAATTAGGGTTTTGGATAGGTTGTTAATTGAGAAATTACAATTTCCTATAATCTAATTAGGGTTTATAATTAAGGGTTAATGGTTATAACTCGAGAGACAGTAATTTACCCTAGAATCGTCTAGAATTAATAATCCGGTAAGTCATAATTGATGAGGTTAGCATTAAAGATAGGTAAATTCCCCTTTCTCTCAATTGATAGTTTTCTTAGTTAATTCTTAAGTGTGTTATAGTAGCTAAATTGTTAATATTTTCGTAATTGATGCTTGGATTGAATTGTGTGATTGAATTGAATTCTTATTTTAGTTTTGCTATCTTTTGAATTTCTATAAATTATGGTGGTCTTAGATTTTAGAACTAGAGTATCCCTTCTCGTGGGAATGACGCCTTAGGTACTATGTGAATGACCCGTGAACTTGTGAATTATCAATGTTAACTAATTAAAACTTACACACATCGAAATATTACAATCAAGTCTTTGGTGTCGTTACCCAGGAGGCGATTAGTTTAGTTCTTTAATCTAAGGGGTTTTCACTTTCTTTTTTTATAATAGAGAAAAAAAGTTTAGGGTGTAAAGTAGAGACACATCAAGATATCTTAGAATGAGAAATTAGACATCTGAAGAACTAGATGCCAAGAAGAAATGGAAAGAACAATGATGGAAGATAGATATTATAGGGAGCAAGTAATTTTTACGAACTACAATAAAGGACAGTATGGTTGGGGAAGTAACGATCCTTATTGGAACATGTACACTTTGGGATGGCAAAACCACGTCGATTTCTATTGGTCCAACAATGTAAGGAATCACTTAGGACATCAAAACCTATCAAGATTTTAGCAAGATGAGTCCAATTAATGGGATTCTAAATTGGACAAGATCCTAGATAATCTCACAGATATGGAAGAGGGCCAGAAGGGACTAGAAGAGCTAAGCAAGTAATGGATAATTATTTCTTGTCTATTCATAACCTGGAGATTCGAGTGAGACAACTTTCCTGTGAATTTTGTAAGAGAAGTGTGGAGAACTCTCTAAGTAATATGGAAATACATCAAAGAGAGCAATATGAGGTTATCGCACCTAAGAATTAGGGAGAGCTAGAAGGATCATTGGAAAACCAAATTGAACCCTATGTTATTGAAGACCAAGAGATGAAGAAAGAAGATGAAGAAAAGAATGCCAACCCTCCCTATTATTTACTAATTCTTGATATATCATATGTGAACATAAAAAAATATTAGGTAGATGCCTATGAAAAGAACCCTATCCTTCTGATTAATGATGACCAAGTGACATTCAACATGAATGATGTACTAAAGAATTCAAAGGATAGTAGCTCATTTAGGATAGTTGATGTGTTCAAATCTTTTAAAGAACAAAATGAAGAAGAATAGATGACAACAGATTTTGAGTTTGAAGAAGCTATGAAAGTCTCTGTTCGTGAAACTGAAGAAGCAGAGGAGACAAAGGTGACTAAGTAAGAAAGGGGGAAATTCACCTTCTTACAGGGCAAACTATTAGATTTGGTGGAAGATTTAGGAAGTTTTGTTATTCCATGTATTTTTGACAGTTCACTAAAAAAAAGGACATTATTGAGCTTAATTGGTTTTCATAATTTTATCAATATTGTCCTTCTGATCATTTTGCAATTTGTAAGTTACTTACAGGCTACAAAACTAATGTTGAATGAAAAGGGTGGAAGCAAGCCTCTCATAATTGATCTCGCTTGAGTTTCCAATGATACATGGTTAAGGTAACGACCATAAATTAACACGTTTAGTAGTTAGGTTTAAATTGTTGTGTAGTTAGATTTGTTTTAAATTTCAAAAATAAGTTCTTAATGATTTAGAATGTTTTGGAGTGATACCTCTCTTACTCTTTTAAATCAATTATAAGATAGGGCAACAATCTCGGGAGTTAAGTGCATTTGGTCTCCGCCTTTGACACGTCACCACCTCAATCACCCTGATGAGTTCATGTTCTAACCTGTCTCTTTTTAATTTTTTATTATTTTCTTCTTATTTTTTATATTGCTGGACCCTGTTTTCGGAGCCTAACATCCGGAGTCTTAAACCGTGTGCATATTACCTTGTAGGGTCATTAGCCATCATTCCATAAGGGTGATGTGCCCACACCAGTCAATCACCAAAATTATGACTTGACTTCTTCAAATGAATTATAGCTCTAAGCCCCTAGTTTATTTTGAAGCAAGAATCATCTCAATCGGAGTTCGACAACTCAAGATATACTTAAAAAGCTAAGGCATGTTCATACCCCAAACCTGCTCTCCCAACTGACCTCTCACTTACTCTAATGTAAACTTTCTTAAAACAACTCCAAAAAATGAAAATTTTCATGGAGAGACATTAAAAGATGTTAGGAATCCATTGCTTCAAGAAGCACTTCATTTAGAGGTCAGATGAGGAAGTTATATCGAAAGAATCGAACATGTTTATAACTTCAATCAATTTGTACCTATCTTGGTGCAATTGCCATTAATTTCAATAAAGATGTGGGATTGAGTTTGTTTTAGGACCATTTGAAATAGTACTTCTATATCTACAACTTTCATGAAGACCATAAAGTTAGATTATGCTTCTAAAAGGTCAAAAATCGCAATTCCCTTAAGCTGTATCGTGAATGTCTGTTTAACGGACATCTATGTCAATTTAACAGACATTTATCAGGGTTAGGAGCCAAAATTGGCCCAAGAAGGTCCGTTTAACATACCTAATGTCTGTTAAACGGACATTGGTGAGGATGGGGGTCATTTTTTACCCGAGAAGCTCTGTTAAATGGACATGGGTGTTCGTCCAATGGATATGGAGATCAGATCCTCTGTCCAGTTTTACTCTGTCTTATTCTGTCTACTGAAATCTCAGCTATTTATTTTACGGGACTCACATAAATAAACGGCTGAGATTTATTGGACACGATAAGACACCATAATATTGGACAGGAGATCTGGACTCATGGACATGGGGGTTCCCCAAACCCTCTCCAATGCTTCCTACATCCAATTTAACATCATATTCATTCATAATCTCCCCAAATTCAACTCTTGTAATGTAAAATCACTTCATAACAACTTAGACACCAAGTTTATCTCATAAAACTCTCAATTCTCAACGAATTTGGTTCATTAAAACCACAATTTCCTATCATTCACCATAGTTGTCCTATACACAAATCCTATGCAACATCATAACTTGTAACAATCATATCTTTCCATTACGATATCTAAAAATTTCAAACTTTATATCGTTGGAAAGCTAGGAAGATCATCTACAAATTCCAAGAAGACAATTTTTACCAATTCTACCTAGATTATTCCAGAATTTCCCTTGAATTTAAAGTACAATTCCTACCCTTATGAAAACTTGAAATTAGCAATTTAAATACTTGAAGAGCCGTAAACAAACATAATGCATATATATTTCATTAGCATCAAAATAAGAAGTTTACAATGCTTTAATGGGCATTTCGAGCCACCTTACAACATAATTCAAAATACAAACTTTACAAAGCAATAATTTCTCAAAATGCAACCAAATCCTTGCTTTACAAAATCTAACTTCAAAAGAACAAAAATGTGCAAATTGGAGTGATGCCTTGACGCTTGACTCGATCACTCGATATCTTGCTCATTGCCTATGGATGGGAAGGAGTGGGGATGAGCTTAATGCTCGTGGGTAACAGCTTTATATAATAAGCAAAAACCATTTAAAACCTTCATGGTCATAGCCAATTTCCCTTTGAATCATAAAACACAAACTTTTTAACGTATCAAGCCAATTCACAAATCACATAAGTCATACATCCATCAAACTTGTCAATACATCATACCCAATCAAACACATCAAAATTCATTAAACACATTAGAATGGTTCGAGTGGATCCATAATAGAACGTACTACACATTTCCCATAAGGGTCCTGTGTAGCCGTGAACAGAATGTACTTTCACAATTCCATAAAGTGGTCTTACGTAGCTATGAATTAAAGGAGTCTGTGAAAGAGCTCCATGTCACTAGCGGGCAGGCAGGAGAAGCCTTTAGATAAGTGCACTTGACTGATAAAGCAGACCACCACAAACCCACATAACATGTAATTCATGAACTTGGAACATGTTGCCTATATGGCACATGTTGGAAACTTGATTTAATGAGCATGACATATGTCATATGCATTTCTAACATTAGTTAACAATTCATCAACCAAAAACCCATACCAATCATATAACCATTTCTCAAATCGTCTAAATGCCACAATTATAACAATTATGGAACAATTTGAAATCATTCCCATATCACTTGAAAATTCATTCACAAAATTCATATACAAAACATATGAAACATTCTCAAACTTTAAGGTAGTTGTAAATCATTTCATTCCATTTATTTGAAAGAAACTTTAATAGCTTATTTACTTAATTATAAAAATATTACCCACCTTGATTTCTTTGCTTGAAAACTTGTTTAAGGATGTCTCTCTTCTTGCTCCTTTTGCCTCTCTTGCCTCCCTTTAACAATGACAAAATTCCCAATTCAATAGAGTTCAAATTGGAAAACCCAAAGAACCAAATGCATGAAATTGATCTTAGACTACCTAAACCCATACATTTCCTAAGCTCTTTGAACCAGAAAGACTCCAAAAATTCAAAAGATTTAAAAATCAACTTACCTTGAATCTTTACCCAACAATGATTTTCTTGGCTCTAATGGAAGCTTTAACCTTCCTCTTCCTTTTTTCCTTCTTGATCACTCTCAAAATCCTTCTTTAAGATTAAGAAAAATCAAAACCTAACATCACTCTTCTTTTTCTCTAACTCACAAAACTCTCTCCCTCTTCTCTCTCTATTTTTGTTTTCTTTGATTTTTCTAATTGAAAGACACCCAATTTCTTCCCTTTTAAACCTTTAATTGCGCCTCCTTCAAAGCCTTAAGACTTTCCAACTTAAGTGATCTTCCCATAATACCCCTTATAAAACTTATCACTTTAACTTTAATTCAATTCACCTATGTCACATAATCTCATTAACATTTACATGTTAATTAATTCCAACTTACATTAATCTAGCAAGACCTCAAAAATTAATCTAATCATGCTTAATCAAAAAAAATTCAGGGGCCAACATTTCTCCCCCCTTAAAGAATTTCTTCCTCGAAATTCTTACCTGATTCGTTGAAGAGGTGTGGATACTTCTCCTTCATGATTTCCAAGGGTTCTTATGTGGTCTCTTCCACCGAATGGTTTCACCATAGGACGTTGACCAGCTGAACTGTCTTGTTCCTAAGGACCTTTTCCTTGGTGTCCAAGATCTCCACTGGAATCTCCTCATAACTCATATAATCTCTCAATTAAACCTTAGTGGTCTGAATGATGTGGGAAGGATCCAATCTATACCTCTTCAACATGGACACATGAAAAACGTCATGTATCTGTGACAATTTTGGTGGCAGCACCAACCTATAGGCTAGCGGTCCGATCCTCTCTACAATCTCATATGGACCCATATATCTCGAACTTAACTTGCCTTTCTTGCCAAACCTTATAACTCCTTTCCAAAGAGACGTCTTAAGAAATACTTTCTCACCCACTTCATATTCTATCTCCTTTCAATGTGCATCAGTATAACTCTTTATTCCATCCTGTGCTGCCTTAAGTCATTGCTTAACTAGATTAACCTTATCGATCATCATCTGAAGTAACTCTAGTCCTATCAGTTTCCCCTCTACTTGTTCATCCCACCATATCAAAGTTCTACATTTCCTTCCATACAGTGCTTCATAAGGAGCCATCTGAATGCTTAAGTGGTACGAATTATTATAAGGAAATTCTACCAATGGAAAATGTTCATTCCAAGCTCCTTTAAAATCCATCACACATACCCTGAACATCTCCTCAAGGGTCTGAATGGTCCTCTTAGATTGACCATCTGTCTGGGGATGAAAAGTCGTGCTAAAATTCAACTTGGTTCCAAGAGCCTCTTGTAAGCTTCCCCAGAATATTGAAGTAAATTGAGGATCCCTGTCAGGGACTATGGAATCTGAAACCCTATGTAATCTTACTATCCCATCAATATACTTGTTTGCTAGCACATCTAGAGAATCAGTCTGTTTGATTACTAGAAAATGAGCAAACTTCGTCAACCGATCAATAATGACCCATATGGCATCATGCTTCCTACTAGTCTTAGGCAAACCTATCAGAAAATCTATAGTTACCCTTGTCCACTTCCACTCAGGAATAGACAATGACCTTAAGTTTCCAGAAAGTACCTGGTGCTCAACCTTGACTTGCTAACATACTAGACACTTACTGACATATTCTGCTACATTCTCTTCATACCTTTTCACCAAAAATGCTTTTTCAGATCTTTGTACATCCTAGTGCTGTTAAGTTAAAAATTGACTTTACGATTGAATAATTTTGATGATAAACAAAGCAACAAGAAATAAAAAAAGCAGCTATAATAATCTGTTACAAGATTTCAGACGGAAGAAATCAGACGGAAGATTTCAGACGTGGAAAGCAGACGGAAGCGTTATAAAAAATCAGACTGAAGCGGAAATCAAACTGAAGCGAAAATCAAACGGAAGCATCAGTTTGAGGAAGTTACGAAGCGTAACTGCTTAACCGTTTCTTTAAAGAATCAAGAAGTAGTTATTCAAGAATCAGTTGAAAACTCGACTATAAATAAGAAGTCAGAGTTGACGATTAACAACTTTTGTGATTCAAGTACACTATATGCGAGAATATACACTACGTACAAGAGAGTACTGTGCAAGCATTGTTAGAGCAAACTTTTGTAAACAAGCTCTATACATCTTTCTATTCTGAAAGTGATACAGATAGCCTGAGGAGGCTAAGTGTAAAA